>JAJJWW010014398.1:0-122273 GCA_023531295.1 Papaver armeniacum
TACACAAACTAATGGTACTTGGTATTGTACAGGACTATTGAGAGACATTGTGCACGTGTCTCGAATTCTTGAAAGTGTAAGTTTTAGACATCACTGTCGATAGGGGAATTTCGTAGCCGATGTTTTGTCAAAAAAAAGCTGCTAATGAATGTATTTCTGCAAATAATCCCCATGTCTTACACCTTTTTTTTTTTTTTTTTTTTTTCCTTCTTCTTCTTCTTTTAATTGTCTCTTATATACTTACTAAGGCAGATCTTTATAGTTAAAAAGTCTTCAGAACATAATAGACAATTTACTCAACCAATAAATTTCAATAAATCAGACATGTTTTTCAGGAAAAAAAAATCCACGTTGAGCATTAGAGAATGATGACAAGAAAATAATAATTTAAATTACTCGTATCTAACAACACATCTAGATTTAAAACTTTTGAAAA
Source organism: Papaver armeniacum (assembly GCA_023531295.1). Lineage (NCBI taxonomy): Eukaryota > Viridiplantae > Streptophyta > Magnoliopsida > Ranunculales > Papaveraceae > Papaver > Papaver armeniacum. The sequence goes on from JAJJWW010014398.1 coordinate 437, forward strand.
CATCGTGCAATAATGGACTACATGGTACAAGGATGGAATAATAAATATTATCAAGCAAGCTAACATGATTAGAGTTTCTCTTACTTAATTAGAATTGTCATAAAATAATTTAGCAAAGATGTTGTTTTTTTTTTCCATCAAATCTAGTGTAGTATATGGTTTGTCCGGTATTTGATTTTATGAGAAAAAAAATCTAATTTACTTATTATTAATTTATGTTATTAGTTAAAGTTTACAAAGAGAAAATATAGGAAGAAAAAAAAAGATGGAAAATGGGCTAAGTGAAAAAAATTTAGCACAATAACTATTTTAAAGACAAAATAACTTATTATTTAGGTTAGGATTTCGATATCATGGTGTTGATGGTGGTATTTAAACAAAGGGTAAAATCGTAAAACCCCGAATAACCTAATGCCACCGGTGACACATTTATTAGAACATTTAATACATGTAGTCAGTAATTAATAAGGGGTATTTTTTCAAATTAGGGTTACAACGAGCAAAACCCTAATTCACCTCCGTACGATGGCAAATCATGCAAGCCACACCTAGCCCAAGCTAAGCGCGCCATGCCAAACACGCTCTGCGCTTGGCCCCAGCTATGCTAGTCACACCAAACGCGCCCAAGCATGCCAACCATGCTAGCCGCACCTCCGTGCCAATGGCAAATCATGCCGACCACACCTAGCCCAAGCTAGCCGCGCCATGCCAAATGCACTCTGCCTTGGCCCTAGCTATGCTAGTCACTGCAAACGCGCAAAAGCATGCCAACCATGCTAGCCGCACCTCCGTGCCAATGGCAAATCATGCCCGACCACACATAGCCCAAGCTAGCCGCGCCATGCCAAACGCACTCGCCTTGGCCCTAGCTATGCTAATCACACCAAACGCGCCAAAGCATGCCAACCATGCTAGACGCACCTCCGTGCCAATGGCAAATCATGCCGACCACACCTAGCCCAAGCTAGCCGCGCCATGCCAAACGCACTGCCTTGGCCCTAGCTATGCTAGTCACACCCAGACGCGCCAAAGCATGCCAACCATGCTAGCCGCACCTCCATGCCAATGGCAAATCATGCCGACCACACCTAGCCCAAGCTAGTCGCGCCATGCCAAACGCACTCGCCTTGGCCCTAGCTATGCTAGTCACACCAAACGCACCAAAGCATGCCAACCATGCTAGCGCACCTCTTGTGCCAATGGCAAATCATGCCAGCCACACTTAGCCCAAGCTAGCGCGCCATGCCAAACGCACTCTACCTTGGCCTAGCTACGCTATCGTCACACCACGCCAAGCCAAGCACCCTTACCTTGGCCACTAGCTACGCTAGTCACACCACGCCAAGCCAAGCACCCTTACCTTGGCCCTAGTCACCACGCCAAGCGAAGCACCCTTACCTTGGCCCTAGCCACGCCATGCCAAAATGGCGCCGCGCTAGGCTTGCAAACCGTGCAACCTAGGCCAAATTAACCACGCATGCCATTGGCACATGCCAACACGCATGTTGGTAGCTTTTCATACCAAGTCGTGGCCCTAATGGCCGCGTGCCATTGACACATGCCAACACGCATCTTTGGTAGCTTTCTTACCGGTAGTGACCCTAATGACCCACGCATGCCATTTGCACATGCCAACACGCATATTTGGTAGCTTTCCTTACCATGTCGTGACCCTAATGGCCACGCACGCCATTGGCACATGCCAACACGCATCATTTGGTAGCTTTCCTTACCGGTAGTGACCACTAATGGCCACGCATGCCATTGGCACATGCCAACACGCATCGCTGGTAGTTTTTTCTTACCCGGTAGTGGCCCTAATGGTGAGCATGCCATTGGGACATGCCAACACTCATTGTAGCTTTCATTACCTAGTCGTGGCCCTAATGGGTGTGCGTGCCATTGGCACATGCTAACACGCATTTGGTAGCTTTTCTTACCAATAGTGGCCCTAATGGCCGTGCGTGCCATTGGCACATGCCAACCACGCATCATTTGGTAGCTTTCATACAGGTAGTGACCTAATGGCCACGTATGTCATTGGCACATGCCAACACGCATCGTTGGTAGCTTTCTTACCGGTAGTGACCACTAATGGCCACGCATGCCATTGGCACATGCCAACATGCATCATTTGGTAGCTTTTCTTACCCGGTAGTGATTCTAATGGCCACGCATGTCATTGGCACATGCCAACACGCATCGCTGGTAGTTTTTCTTACCAGGCCATGGCCCTAATGGCCGAGCATGCTATTGGCACATGCCAACACGCTCATTGGTAGCTTTCATTACCTAGCAAGTTACAGCCCTAATGGTCGTGCGCCATTGACACATGCCAAACACGCACGTTGGTAGCCTAACTTGCAAGCCAGTGCAACCTAGGCCAACAGCCGTACGTGCCATCGGGCACATGTCAAAACCCACGTTGGTAGCCTAACTTGCAAACCGTGCAACCTACCACCAAGGCATTCCGCACATGCCATTGGCACATGCCACACACGCCACTAGCAGCTCTGGCATTGCCACTTACACTCAACGTGCAACCTACCACCAAGGCATTCCGCACATGCCATTGGCACATGCCACACACGCCACTAGCAGCTCTGGCATTGCCACTTGCACTTGATAGGTGTAGAATACACCGTATTTACTATCTAGTAGTTTATGCTTTCTTTGCTATTTTTCTTGTAAATTATGTATTTTACGCTTGTTTTGAGTTTTGTAGCTACTTTGGAGTCATTTGAGGAAAAGAAGAAGAAATTACTCTATTTGAGCAAAAAGGGCAAAATTGTCATTTGAGCGAGCACTATCGGAGCCAGTCAAGGTTAAGGGGCAACCTAATACTAAAGAGTTTGAGGTTAAGGGGTAGCCAATTTTGTTTTAAAAGAGGAAATGTTAAAGGCACCAATGAAAGTACTCGGGGCACCCGGTCTAAGGGTGGATCTTATCCCTGGGTGTACCCATCCATTACTAACTTAACCCTACTAATCGAGAATGATATGTCTTCTCATTTTCTTCACTTTTTGAAATAAAGAAAAAAAAAACAATTTGAATTAAAAGCCGATCGACTCATTTCTCTCAATCATTCGGTTCTCTTTGAAATAAAGAAGAAGAGAAGCGTGCATTGCTACTAAATCAAGAGGAAGATCGAAAACTCGGAAGAACAAACCAAGAGCCGAGAAGATGAAATGGTTTCTTTGTTGGGTCTCGGGGGATCGAGGGTTTGATTTGAACTATTTGATCGAGAAATTGAAGGTGAAGAAATTGGGAGTGGGTTCAATCAGCGATGAAGGGGTTGGTTGAAGTACGAGGGAATCGGTGAGAAGAGATCGAGAACTGAGATCGATTAGGGTTCGATTCAACAGAGACAGGGTCACGGATCTAGATTGAGCCTTATAAGAATCGATTGAAGGAGGTGATATATTGAAGAAGTTGTTGCTGCTGATGTACCGAGAGATCGAGAACTCAGTGAAGTAATGGCTGCCGTTCGGGATTGAGCTGGTGGATTTGAAGATATGGTGGAGTGGATTGATAGGAAGTAAATCGATGCTGCTGTTGCAATCGATTCAGGGAGATGGAGATGATTGAGCAGCTGGGATTGGAGTTGCAGTAATGCAGATGAGGTGGTGTCAGGTGGTGTTGCAGACGAGACATGGAGATGGGAATGAAATGCTTAGATGTATGCTAGGATCTGTTACAGGAGAAGCACTAGAGAGGCCTGAATTTGGCCGGGAAAGCTCTGAAATAAACGAAACTCGGCCGGTTTTCCACTCCAGCGAGTTGACTCAGCGATCCCGATGACCGATCCCAACCGAGTTCGATGGCCAGATTAGGTTAGTTGAATTAGATCAAGTCGGCCTAGTTAGCGGTGACTCGATGGCCGACTCATCCGAGTAAGCCCGGTTAGGCAGAGTCGAAGCTAACTAAAGTCGACTCACTCCTTCTCTTTGACCTTTGACTAACGAGTTGGTGACGGTTGACTGTTTGACCGTTAGTCCTAACGGTAGACTGCGGAATATTAAGTCGAATATTCCACTAACGGAGGAATTTTCGAGGTGGCCGCGACGATTATTCGTGGGATTCGGCCATAATCCCGATTTTCCGAGCAAAAATTCGAGCATTTTCTATGGACTTCTCTCATGGGTGTGAAGACTTGGGCTAGGAATTGGATGGAGAATTGGACTCAAATTTGGAAAGAGAAGGTGGAAGAGTTGAGAAAAGCTTGGATTTGGAAATTGAATTGCAAAAGGAAAAGGATTCTACTCCTTAGAAGATTTGGAGAATATTGAAGCCTATAAATAGAGAAGTTTTCTACAACTTCTACACACCTCTCTACACACACAACACTTTTCTTTTCTTATTCTTTGTGTGAACTCTTTAACATGAGTAGTTAATTTATTGATTGAGGATGAATTCCTAGTTCTTAACATATGATTTAAGTTTTTGTTTTCAATTCTATCTTGAAGTTTTTCACATGATTATCGTTTGTTTTTACTAATAGGAATGATCTTAAAGACATTCATGATTGATTGATAGATTGTTTGGGTGGCCAACTAAATTGATTTGTTAATTTGATCTAAAGCTAGTGAAAGTTAGGAGATAAGTAATCGTTTCTTGACTCTTTACATAAGTAGCAAACACGAGACCTTGCGGAGGGATTCCGTGGAGCAATTGTGTGTAGAAACAACGTTAGCAAGTAGACCTTGATCTAAGAGTCTAACTACTAATATTAACCTAATAAGTTCATAAATCTTAATGCGTTTATTTAAATTACATCTAGAGTGAGCTACTACTAGGTGGTTTGGTAAATAGAATCCGGAGAGTCGAGAACTTCCGTGTCCGGTGATACAAGGATTTAGGGGTTTAGCAGAGCTAGTTGCTTTACCTACGGTTGGTGATAATTTGTGACTAATAACAAGTAGAAGAGAACATATCTTTAATCATTGTTTCGTAACGAAGAAGGATTCCTTGATCTTATCTCTTCTATTGCTTTCAACTTTCGATTTTATTTGCTTTGTTTATTTTTCTTTTGCTTTTTACACCCCCCTTTCGTGACAATTTTTACAACTAGAATCTCGTGCTCCTCGTGGGATCGACCTTGACTACCCTATATTACTTGTTAATTAGGTAGTAAAGTATTAATTAATTTGTTGTGGTACGACACGCATCAGCACTCAAGGTGCAACTCGCAACAAAGGCATTCCGCATATGCCACACGCGCCACTAGCAGCGCCACTTGCACTCAAGGTGCAACCAACACTCGAGACATCAACACAAACTGGGGGATGCTTTCCAGGGTCTTGGTTTGGCGGTCACAGCATGCAGCGTACACTACGCTCATATTAAGAAAGCGTGAATAGGAATAAAGCGGTCAAATAAATGAGGAAATAATGGTGAAAACGTTTTCACCCATAAACACCATGCGGTTACCACCTCCTCCCATTATTTCACCCTTTACTCTCTTCCTTCATGAGGCCAGGGTACGTTTCAATCTCGACTTGTATAAATAGGTCTTACCTATTTCCACCAGACAACAAGTCTCGGTCAGGAGAAAAACACAACACTCTCAGAAAAGGCAACTTTGCAAGCTCTCCAAAAAAAGCTTTCATCTCTTGCAAGCTTCCGAAGCTTTCACTTTCTGATACAAGTCGAGACACTACTCTCCCAGAATTATTCTGGTCTCAACACCTTTCTTTGCTTCCCTCCCCAAATCAACCCTTCTCCTCCACTTTGTGACCGAAGCAAGTCTGGAACGGCCATTTCTTGGTTTAGGCCGGACTTGTACAGATTGATCTCTCAAATATAAAAAGTGCTCACGTGCAGCACATTTGTTTAGGGTTTAAACCAGTTTCTCACTCACCTACCGAATTTACCAAAATCGGCTGAAACGATTTTTACCCATAAACAATTGGCGACCACAGCGGGAGGATTGATCTATCGGCTACAATGTCAGATTGTCGATCTCGTTCTTCGACCCAGATGTCAAGATGGTAGGGGAAGGCGACTCAATCCGACTCAACTACCAGACAACCCGGTTACCAGTCGTAAAGACTACACAAGAAAACAAGGGACTCGCTGAAGATGCTACCTGCGATTTGGGACTCAAAAGCTACCAGCTGTCTATCGAAACCGGTCGAACTTTGAACCAGACATCCAATATGTTTTTCAAAAAAAAAAAAAAAAAGAAGAACCTAAATGAAAGTTTAACAGAGAAACATTCAAGGAAAATCATCCACTGAGGTCTGCTCTTCTTGGAGAAAGTCAACTTTGCATCTTCAAGAGCCGCTCTCTTCATAGTCAACATCTTGGAAAGCTTTTCGAGTTCTACCTCCTGTCGAGCAATCTCCTCTGCAGAAAGGCTTTCGACTGCTGCATCTTTCGACTTCTGGATCTCAGCAATGCCTTCGACAAACCACGAAGCGTTGAACTCCTTTTCTACATACACGTCGCGATGGTGCTCCCAGTCGGCAATAATGTCTTCAGTTACGGTGTGGCCAGTCACCTCACGCATGTCCTCGATGGAAGATAAAGCCTCTTCCACACGCTTAACCAGCGCAAATCGACTAGTGATCTTCTTGGTTGTGGCCATATGTCCATACTTCTCCCAGTTTCGGTGTACAACTTCTCATACTTAGCCGGCCCTGATTGAAACCGCCAACCAAAGACATGACCTGGATAAGGAACCAAGTACGGGGGATCGAAAATGGCGCATGCAACTGGCCTCACGACTCACAAAGGGTCTTTTTCCATGTCTACGGCAGCAACCATCAGGGAATCATTGATAGGGTGTAGAATACATCCTATTTACTATCTATTGTTTATGCTTTCTTTGCTATTTTTCTTGTAAATTGTGTATTTTACGCCTGTTTTGAGTTTTGTAGCTACTTTGGAGTCACACGGAGGAAAAGAAGAAGAAATTACTCTATTTGAGCCAAAAAGGGCAAAATTGTCATTTTCAGTGGGTGAACACTATTTGGAGCCCAGTCAAGGTTAAGGGGCAACTCTTTGGGAGGAGTAATAGTAGCAGCCCATCAAGGTTAAGGGGCTGGACACTTTAGGCTAGCCCTTATCAGAAGTGACCACCTATTATAGGCACCCATCTGGGGTGGCTCTTATGTTGGGCGTTTTGATCCCAAGTCATTACACGAACCCTAAATCAAGAGTAATCTTTACTCTCAATCATCTCCACACCTGAAACCGAGAGTTAAAACAGCAGCCATGGCTGCCGCTGTGAATCGAGAGCTGTTGGTGATGAGTCTGCGGATTGAATCGAAGATGGTGGAATTGATGGTAACTGGGTTAGGGTTTGGTGCGAAACAACTCAAATGGAGGGTTTGGTTGTGTTCGACAGAGGCGAGAGATGATGGAATTTGAAATCGGAAAGAGGAGGAGATGGGTCGTGGTCGAGTTGAAAATTTTTAAGCTCGAGAGATGTGAGATCTGTATTTGTTGAGAACCGAGTTGATGCATTGTTGGTGGTGAGAAGAAGGAAGTGAATTGGAGTTGCACTGAGAAGATCGGTTTCGATCTCTGCAACTGATAGAGCAAGTCTGAGTGAATCGGTGAGAGGAGATCGAGAACTGAAGAAGCTCAGGGAGAAGATGAAATCAGAGATGGGTTCAAGATGAAGAATGGGTTGAGATCGAATCTGTGATGGGTTTGCTGGAAATGGGTTTAGCTCAAGAACCTAATTCAAGGGTTCTGTTGAGATAGAGGGTATACAGTGCTTGTTGGTGGCGATCACTTGAACTTGATGAACCAAAGGAGATGGGTGTTGTTTCGGTGGTGCTCAGCTCATGGTGAGAGAAGTTGATGGCGTTTTTGGGGTTCGATCTGGAGGCAATGTTGCTGTTGAAGGTCGAGAAGATGGGTGAAATGAGTTTTGGCTGTAATCTGAGAAGAACAGATATGGGTATGGTGGCGATTGAAGGCAACAGAAATGAGGCAGTAAAGCTTTTAGATGTATGCCTAGGAATTGTGCAGGAATTGAAGACAAATCGGCCTGAAATTGGCCTGAGGATGCCCAGAAAACAAACGGAACTCTGTCGGATTTTATACCCGACTGAGTTAACTCAGTACCGGCCGATCCGCCGATTCAACCCAACCTGATTAGACTATTGGTAAGAGTTATTGGTCGACCGGAGAGGCGACTCGGTGTCGACTTCTTTACTCCCTTGACCGTGACTAACGGTTGACCCGTTTGACCGTTATCTCTAACGGTGGATCGACGGAATATTCCGTCGAATATTCCAGCGACGGAGAAAATTCTCGGTGTGGCATGACGACTATTAGGCGGATTCCGGCCATAATACCAATTTTCCGTGAGCCAAAAATTCCGAATTTTCTATGGACTTCTCTCATGGGTGTGAAGACTTGGGCTAGGAATTGGATGGAGAGGTGGGCTCAAATTTGGAAAGAGAAGATGGAAGAGTTGAGAAAAGCTTGGATTTGGAAATTGAATTGCAAAAAGAAAAAGGATTCTATTCCTTGGAAGATTTGGAGAATATTGAAGCCTATAAATAGAGAAGTTTTCTACATCTTTTACACACCTCTTTACACACACAACACTTGTGTTTTTGCTTGCTTTTTTGAAAATTCTTCTTTTTAATTATTTGTGTGAACTCTTGAAAATTCTCCTTTTAATTATTATTTCGTGTGAATTTCAAAAACATGAGTAGCTAATTTTATTATTGATTGAGGATGAATTCCTAGTTCTTAACATATGATTTAAGTTTTTGTTTTCAATTCTATCTTGAAGTTTTCACATGATTATCGTTTGTTTTTACTAATAGGAATGATCTTAAAGACATTCATGATTGATTGATAGATTGTTTGGGTGGCCAACTAAATTGATTTGTCGATTTGATCTAAAGCTAGTGAAAGTTAGGGGATAAGTAATCGTTTCTTGACTCTTTACATAAGTAGCAAACACGAGACCTTGCGGAGGGATTAGTGGAGCAATTGTGTGTGAAAACAACGTTAGCAAGTAGACCTTGATCTAAGAGTCTAACTACTAATATTGACCTAATAAGTTCATAAATCTTAATGCGTTTATTTAAATTACATCTAGAGTGATCTAACACTAGGTGGTTTGGTAAATAGAATCCGGTAGTCGAGAACTTCCGTATCCGGTGATCTGAGGGATTTAGGGGTTTTAGCACCGATCTGTTTGCTTTACCTACGGTTGGTGATAATCTGTGACTAATAACAAGTAGAAAAGAACATAACTTGATTCATTGTTTTGCAACGAAGAAGGATTCCTTGATCTTGTCTCTCTTATTGATTTCAACTTCATCTTTTAATTGCTTTGTTTATTTTCTTTTGCTTTTTACACCCCCTTTTGTGACAATTTTTACAACTAGAATCTCTTGCTCCTCGTGGGAACGAACTTGACTACACTATATTACTTGTTAATTAGGTGGAAAATCTTGAATTAATTTGTTGTGGTTACGACACGCATCAAATTTTGCGGCATGTCTTAGGGAGCAACGGCGATTTTTAGTTTTTTTTTTTTTTTTTGCTATATTCTTGCTTTGTTAGATTCTATACCGTATCTAACTTAGTTTTGAGAATCTTGTTTGGTGTTATACCTTTGGTGAATGCTTAAAGAGGCGGGACCGAGTCCGATCGTCTTCGATCCGGCACTCAACTAAAGGATTTCATTCGTGCGATTAACACTCCACTTCCTCCTTCTTCATCAAGTGATTCGGACAAAGAGGAAGAAACAATGGTGAACGTACACTAAAGGACCTAGCTTCTCACAAGCTTGATACACAACAATGGTGTATCCAAACTAACTCAACCTTCGAGATCAAGCGGGGTTGATTAGAGAGTTACCAAAGTTCCATGGCATGGTGAATGAGGACCCAAACAAACATCTTATGGACTTCTATACCATAGTTATGGCCATGCTTCCAGGAGACTAATGCGGATGGAGCAATGTTGAAAGCTTTCCGTTTTCTTTGGCGGGCAATGCTAAGGAATGGTTATATTATTTGCCTTTCGGAAGTATCACAACATGGAATGGGATGAAGAAACTTTTCCTCGAGAGATATTTTCCCATCCAAAGCTACTCAAATTCGCAAGGAGATTTGTGGATTGAAACAACAAGTGGGAGAATCATTGTATGAATGTTGGGAGCGATACAAGAGGTTGGTGGCAAGCTGTCCACACCATCAATTTAGTGACGTTATGATACTCCAATACTTCTCTGAAGCTCTCCACCCAAGTGATAGGTCTCTTCTTGACCTTGGTGGTGGTGGTGCACTAATGAACAAGACTTTGCCCGAAGCTAGAGAGTTGATTGAAAGTATGGCGGCAAACTCGCAACAATTCTACACAAGGATGAACCAATGGTTAGGCGAGTGCATGAAGTTAGTGATTCATCATCACATCTTGATCAAAGGATGAGTAACATGGAGATAATGATGCAAAGGATGGTCGCGGTAATTATTCGGATGGTGAGACCGAACAAGTGAATGCTTTATAACCAAATCAAAGACCAAGGTACGATCCATACTCCAATACCTATAATCCCGGTTGGAAGGATCATCCTAACTTTAGTTATGCAAACAAGCAAGCGGCGGCTCCTAATCCATATGCGCAACAAGGTGGTTTTCAACAATCACGCTTTCAACCTCAACAACAAGGTGGTTCTCAACAATTCCAACCACAACAAGTCAAGGAGCGTGATTCTTTGAATGATGACAAGCTCAATGCATTAATGCAAGGTGTGCAAGGTCTTACTTCTATGTTTCAACAAAGCCAACAAAAGACCGATTCGGCCATCAAGGATTACAAACTCAAATGGGACAATTGGCGACCGATGTGAACCTATTAAAATCTCAAGCATCCACAAAACTTCCTTTACAACCATTTGTGAATCCAAGAGAGAATGTTAATGCGGTTACTTTAAGAAGTGGAAGACAAGTGGATGGTCCAAGTCATCATGAAGAGGTAGTCAAAGACAAGGAGGAAACCGCACCAAAGGAGAACTCCACACCAAACGACCAATCCAAGGAACCGGTTCCTACTTTCACTACTCCACCTCCTTTTCCTAGTCGTTTTGCTAAATCCAAGAAAGAAGCTCAAGACAAGGCACTTATGGATATCTTCAAGAAGATTGAAATCAACATACCATTCATTGAGGCCATTAAGATAATTCCAAGGTATGCCAAGTTCATGAAGGAATTATGCATCAAGAAAGATAGGTTGCTTGATAATGAAATTACTAAAGTTGGAGAGAGTGCATCGGCTATGCTATTGAAGAAGATGCCTACAAAGTGCACGGATCCCGGTGGTTTCACGGTGCCAATTACTATTGGTAAGCAAAGGTTTGAACATGCTTTACTTGACTTGGGTGCTTCCATTAGTGTGATGTCGGCCGAAATATATGACTCCTTGAATCTTGGACCTTTGAAAGAGACAAGAGTTATTATCCAATTGGCAAACAAGTCTAACATATATCCTAAGGGGCTTGTAGAAGACGTGCTAGTGCAAGTAAATGAGCTTATTTTTCCGGTGGACTTCTTCGTGGTGGATATGGACAACAATGAGAACCGATCATCTACTTCTTTACTTCTTGGGAGGCCGTTTATGAAGACCGCGAAGACGAAGATTGATGTTGATAAGGGTACACTCACTATGGAATTCGACAAGGAGATAATACACTTTAATATATTTGAAGCCATGCGCTACCCAAGTGATGTGCATTCCGTTTACTCCATTGATGTGGTTGATTCATTAGCGCAACAAATGGTGGAATTGAACCAAGAGGATGAACTTGATGTGGTGTTGCAAAAGAGCATTGAATTGGATGTCCATGGCTTGTCTAACTTGGATGTTGAAATCTCCAAGGAATTGGTGGAGATGTGTGGTGCTTTGGCGACATTGCAAGAAGCTAAAAAGGGTAATGTTTCATATATTTCTTTACCCGTGAATGATGAAATACTTGTACCATCTATTGTGAAGGCGCCCAAGCTAGAATTGAAGCCACTTAGGACCATTTGAAGTATGCTTTCTTGGGAGATGGAGATGAGCTTAAGGTGATTATTTCAAAGAACCTCACACCGGTACAAGAAGACCGTTTGCTTAGAGTCTTGAGAGAGCACAAAACGGCTATTGGGTGGACAATTGCGGACATCAAAGGCATTTGTCCATCCATGTGCATGCATAGGATTCTAATGGAAGAAAACGTGAAGCCGGTACGTGATGATCAACGTCGGCTAAATCCTCCCATGATGGAGGTTGTGAAAAAAGAGATACTCAAATTGCTAAGTGTGGGGGTAATCTACCCAATTTCCGATAGCAAGTGGGTTAGTCCGGTTCAAGTGGTACCAAAGAAATCCGGAGTCACGGTTGTTCGAAATCAAGGCGATGAACTTGTTCCTACAAGAGTTCAAACCGGTTGGAGAGTGTGCATTGACTATAGAAAGCTTAATTCCGCAACCCGAAAGGATCACTTTCCTTTACCTTTCATTGATCAAATGTTGGAGCGGTTAGCGGGGCATTCTTATTATTGCTTCTTGGATGGTTATTCGGGATACAACCAAATTGTTATTGCACCGGAGGACCAAGAGAAGACCACCTTCACTTGTCCGTTTGGAACGTTTGCATATAGACGGATGCCGTTTGGTCTTTGCAATGCGCCGGCTACTTTTCAAAGATGCATGGTAAGTATATTCTCGGATTATGTGGAGTGCATCATCGAGGTATTTATGGATGACTTTAGTGTTTATGGCAATTCTTTTGATGGATGTTTAAACAACCTTGAACTAGTTCTTAAACGATGCATAGACACAGACCTTGTCCTTAATTGGGAGAAATGTCACTTTATGGTAAACCACGGCATAGTACTTGGTCACATTGTGTCTTCTCGAGGGCTCGAAGTGGACAAGTCAAAGATAGATTTAATAAGAAACTTACAATATCCCACTTCGGTGAGGAAATTCGTTCTTTTCTTGGCCATGCAGGTTTCTATAGGCGGTTTATCAAGGATTTCTCCAAAATCTCCATCGATGTGCAAGTTATTACAAAAGGAGGTGCCTTTTGACTTCAACAAGGAATGCGAGGATGCTTTTGACAAATTGAAGGAAATGTTGACAAGTGCGCCAATTATCAAATCACCGGATTGGAATCTTCCATTTGAATTAATGTGTGATGCTAGTGATTATGCGGTTGGAGCCGTTTTGGGTCAAAGAGTGGACAAGTTGTCCCATGTTATCTATTATGCATCTAGGACCCTTAATGATGCACAAATCAATTATTCTACCACGGAAAAGGAGTTATTGGATATAGTTTTTGCGTTGGAAAAATTTTGATCATACTTGGTGGGTACAAAGGTTATTGTGTATTAGATCATGCGCACTAAGACACTTAATAAAGAAGAAAGAAGCTAAGCCAAGATTAATCCGGTGGATCCTATTGTTACAAGAGTTCGACATAGAAATTCGTGATAAGAGGGGTGTGGAGAATCCGTTGCGGATCATCTTAGTAGACTTGTTATGTCTCAAGAGGAACTTCCATTACATGACCGCTTTCCGGACGAACAACTTTTCTCCATGGAAGAATCAACACCTTGGTATGCGGATATAGTGAATTACTTGGTGACAAGGAAAGTACCTAGTACAATGTCTAATTTCCAAAAGATGAAACTTAAAAAGGTAGCTAAGCAATATGTGTGGGATGAACCATACTTATGGAAATATGGGGTTGATCAAATAATGCGAAGGTGCGTGCCTAATTCTGAATTTCAATCCATTCTCTCCTTTTGCCACACTTTTGCTTGTGGTGGCCACTTTGGTTCTAAACGCACCGCTCTCAAAGTTCTCGAGAGTGGATTTTATTGGCCCACCTTGTTTGAAGATTCATATGTGTTTTTGTAAATCGTGTGATAGATGTCAACGAACGGGCAATCTAGGTGCTCGAAATCAAATGCCACTCACACCAATTCTCGCCGTTGAAATTTTTGATGTGTGGGGTATTGATTTTATGGGCCCTTTTGTCAATTCGAATGGAAACTTTTATATACTTCTTGCCGTAGATTATGTTTCGAAATGGGTGGAGGCTAGAGCCACCAAAACTAATGACTCTCAAGTTGTTTGTGATTTTGTAAGGAAAACATATTCAATAGGCATGGAACACCAAGAGTGGTGATAAGCGATGGAGGCTCACATTTCAAGAAGGCTTTCCACGCTCTCCTCAAGAAGTACAACATAACACACAAAATTGGTACGCCTTATCATCCACAAACTAGTGGACAAGCGGAAATTTCAAATCGTGAGATCAAGTCCATTCTTGAGAAAACGGTGAATACCACAAGGAAAGATTGGAGCTTTAAGCTCAATGATGCACTTTGGGCGTATAGAACGCGTATAAGACACCGATTGGTATGTCTCCATATAGGTTGGTTTATGGCAAGGCTTGTCATCTTCCGGTTGAACTTGAACATAAGGCTTATTGGGCGATAAAGAAATTCAACATGGAGTATGATGAAGCGGGAAAACAACGGAAGTTACAACTAAATGAGCTAGAGGAGATACGTAATGATGCTTACGAGAGTGCCCGGATTTACAAGGAAAAGACCAAGCTTTTTCATGACAAGATGATTTCTCGTAAAAGCTTCATCGTGGGACAAAAGTCCTTTTATATCATTCTCGCCTTAAACTATTTCCTGGAAAGTTAAGGTCCCGTTGGATTGGACCATATGTTGTTACTAATGTTTTTCCTCATGGTGCAGTTGAAATTACTAGTCTTAGAGACAATACGGTTTCCAAAGTCAACGGCCATAGATTGAAGCCATACTATGAGAACATCGCTTATGTGAATTTTGATGAACTTTCATTTGGAGATGCACTCCCTCTGGAGGAGTAATGTGCCTGACCGCTGTCGTAAGCGTCAAAAATAATTTACACTTTCTTACTACTCAAAATATAAATATAGCAAGGGCAAGAAAGGATCGATCCCACAGAGAGGTCTAGGTTGTCAAGTTGTTATGGTTTCCTATATAAAACACCGAGGATTTTCTGATTTTATGTAATTAAAAATAAACAAAAAGCAAATAAAGTACGCAAATCAAGGATGTGAAATATTGGATAAAGGTTTCATCTTCAATTGTAAACAAGTTTATGAATATATGAATAGAATTCCTATTTAATCTCGCTATCATCAAAAGCCATAGAATACCTTATTGCAAGAATACTCCGTAAATTTCCAAAGTTATCAACACACACATTAGGGATGCGTATGTGAAATCTACCTAAAGAATAACCTAACGCCTTGCGCTAATCAAGTTCAATTCCTAGGAGCATTAAGTTTCAGAAATAGGCTAATCAATGCAATTGTAATACATTGCGCAAACAATTCGAACAAAGGTCAATTTCTACATATGACTACGAGGATGTATCACTACAAACCCTAATCATATCATGCTACTAGTATTCAAGGTTATCGCTCGATGAAAACCCTAAAATAGCTATAGATATGGATGTGAGTTCAATCAATTCTAGACTTAACTAAACAAACATTCAATCATATTGCAATCCATCAATCATGCAATTATTGTAACCCGTAGAAATCATACGATAATATTGAGAGAAAACTAATTCATAAAAATCATAACTTGGTTGCAAAATCCGACTACGTCTTTAACCAATAATAAAACTAGGTACTCATATTCATGGAGTTCATAACAAGAAGAAAGAGAAAAGACTTCATGGTGTAAACCCTAGAACAAAGTAGAGGCAAAAGAATAAAATAAAAGATCAAAGATATGTGTTTTGAGAAAAGTCTTCTCTTTTATAGCTCCACTCCTTCCAAAACTAGGTTTTGTCTTCAAAGTCCATTAGTTGGAAATTCACCCGGCCCACGAGAGAGAGAAACCGTGTAGAAATTTTGTCCCAAAACGCTCGCCAGGAAAACCGGGATTATGGCGGAATCCCGGAATAGTCGCCGGAAAGTACCTCAGGTGACCGGCAAAGTCCGCCCGGTCACCGGTCAACGGGTCGGATCGGTCGGGTCAACTCGGTCAGCTTGATTCAACTCGGTCAGACCGAGTCAGGAAGAGTCAGGGTCTGTCAGGTGAGTCAGGTTCATATCAGGGTGAGTCAGGTAACCAAGTTAGCTTCTTAGTCAAGGCTGAGTGGTCTGAGTTGCCTTGGCCAGGCTAGGCCATTGCGGAGGCCATATCTGTTGCACTATCATTGTGCTTCAAGTCTTCTTTGCCAGTCATGATGGCCCTTCACAACCACAACTCCCACTGGTAAAAATACCATGATTCCATTTCTTCCACCTTCCTTCTCGCTCTTATTTGCAATTCTAGTTCACATCATCCCATTTTTACGCAACATGACCATTTTGCATTTACGGAGAATCACACACAAAGCAATTCTAGCTCCATTTGACATTCATTCAATTCCAATTCCTTGCTCTCCATCCCTGCAACACAGTTCCAAGTCCCACCAAACAATCACATTGCTGCTCATAGCCTGCACTGCCCTGCATGTTCAGTTCATACACTTGTAGCTTACTATTAGCATCTCCTCTTCAATCCATTGCCACCAACAGCTCAAGCACCCTGTAACAGTGGCAGCGCATCATTTCACATCCAAACTGCAGCTCCAATGCCAAGACAGCCTCCAACACCACCATTTCAGCCTGCCACAGCCTTTGAATCCCACCACTGCTCTACTCTGCCATTGCACAACCAGACTCGATGCTACAATTACAATCTTGCACAACAGCATCAGTATCATCACTTCCCTGCAATTCGCCGCCATTCCTTCCCCGCACTATGACAGCGCTTCGCCTGTAACTCCAGTAGCAGACCAAATTCTTTCCAGCTTTGCCTCATTGCCAAATCTGGCCACAGCTCCATTTCTACCACTAAACTCCACAGCCTTCACTGTTTTCACTAGCAGCATTATCTCCCAAACTTCAAGCACCCAACAACCACTGCGACTGCACAATCATGCCACAACCATCAGTAGCTGCTCATCATAACCAGTCCAGTTCCTCCGCCATGTCTCCTCGCTGCTTCGATTGCACCAGTTTGGAATCATTGCCACCATCAGTTCCGTGCTCATACTTGCAATTCAGCTCAGCCCCATTCTAACACAACCACCAATTACAATGAACGTCTGTGGCAAATTCAGTTGATGAACAGATTCAATTCCATGTTCTTCAACAAACTTAACCCATCAACTTGTACCCATTTGCGAATCTCAGGCCACATAACTAGACCCATCTCTAATTTCTTCAGCTGAGTTCTCGATTGAGAGTTCAAACTCAACAGAACCCCAATTCAGACTTCATGTCCAGAATCGTAACATTAATCAATCCAATATCATCGGATCATTTTCAACAAACCCATTAGTTTCGTCTTCACTCGGCGAGTCCATCGATTTTGGATTCAATTCTCTCCACCAGAAACAGCTCATCTCAACCTCCTGTTACTTGCAAGAACAAATTGTTAACACCATTTCAGCACCAAACCCTAATTCTTTCATGTGGCAATCAACACGAAGCTCTCAGTCAACCATTGAACTACAACAACTGATACTCGAGTAAAAATCAACTCCTAATCCAACCCATCTCTGATTCAGATGACAAGCCCTAACTCAATTTCAACAATCCACCAAATCTCGAGTACCCATTTCTGCATTGCACAACCACAAATCCTCCATCAATTCCTTCCTTGAAATCGAACAACACTTCCTCTTTCATCAATCGGAAGCAGCAACTCGTTGTTATCTAAATCTTGCCCCTGACTCTCTTCATCTGGTTCACAGCATCAGATTCGGTTCATCACCTTCCATCTCAGTCATGCTCGAAACCCCTCTCCATTCCATCACCAATTCTTCAATTCGAGCGTCAATTACTTACATCAACAAATCTTTTCTATTTCAGATCAAACTTCACCATTTATCGAACCACACTTCACGAAAAACATATCCCCTCGATCTCATTCCTCTCTGAACCATACCACTTCAATCTCCCCTGACTTCCTCACATGAATTCCTCTCTCAAACTCAGCCGCACCTCCATTTCTTGTTTTCATATGAACTCAGGTGAAAATGATAATTGTGGTTTGTTGTAAGAGATGATGGTGGATAAAGCCACCCAGCACTGGCGGATAAGGGGTTGTGGGAGTAGGGTTATATCCAGTGTCAGACACCTTGATAAGGGCCACCCAGCTGGTAGCCCCTTAACACTGATTGAACTCCAGATAGCACATGCCTGTGAAATGACACTCTTGCCCTTTTTCTCCAATTGGGATGATTTCCGCTTCTTTTCCTCCGTGCGACTCCAGAGTACCTAGTAACTCAAAAACACGCGTAAAGTACTTAATTCACAAGAAAAATAGCAAAGTAAGCGTAACTACTAGATAGTAAATACGGTGTATTCTACACCTATCAGATTCCCCCACACTTAGACTTTGCTAGTCCTCGAGCAAATCAAACAAAACTAAAATACAACAACTCCGTGTCGTCGAGGCTACGGTCACTTTTAGCATAAATAACAAGCCTTTAAACCCCTAGGTGTCCCTAGTGGACGGGTTATAGTCTCGTGAGGGTTTACTAGAGATATACCCACAAAACCTATATTTCAAACTCCGTCTATTCGTGACAAATCAATGAACGACTCCAAAATGACTACAGGAGGAGGTACCTTGCAAATTCAATTCATATATTAGTAAATAAACTCTAATTAGATAGTCGAACAAGCCACAATACTCGGAAACTAACAAACCACAATCACAATGAAAAGATTAAGAAGATGGATATAGATGTAGATGTTGGCGAATATTCACAAGTGTTCGATGTTTCCCATATCTGTCTCAAGGTCTTGCTAAGATGAACCTAATCCTATTGGATTGAGCTACTTAGTGTTGAATGCTACATCAAATCAATTGGCATATACAAGGGAACCAAGAGTGACTTTATTCAACACAATAATTTTTTTTTTTTTTTTTTTATATGATTGGATCAAACTGGATCCAATTTTTTTTTTTTTTTTTTAAAGACGGCATGATTAGATCTTTTAGATCCAAGCGCATGCTTCTTGTCAGCAAGTACATGATAGTTGCCTTGGATCCTGCATTCCACGCTTGTTTAGGCGACGGAGACAGGGACTACGTTTCACACATACTGCTATTCCCAAGTGTCTTTTTATTCCTTTTTGGTCTAATTGGTCGGTCTTTTTTTTTTTTTTTTCATTTTTTTTTCTTTTTCTAGTAACTCAATCACTCTATTTCATCCTAGCAGTAATAACACGTCGATGTTTAGTGACCCACCAAAGCACTTAGAGAACAATAGATAAATATGGAAAAATAAAAATAGAATGTGATATGGTGATATTCCGAGATATGGTAACAACTATCATGTTAATTTGTGATTTCTGAGCTATATTCTTCCCTTTTTAGTTAATTAGTTCCTCAACTCCTGCATTCAAAATGGTTCCATCCACTAATGGTGTCAAAAACAAACTATACAAACATATAAATGCTCCCCCACACTTAAACTTCACATTGTCCTCAATGTGTAAAACCGAAAGTTCTGAATTCTGACGTAACAGCAGATAAAACGCAAAAACTGTACAAATTGGTAAGGAATTTGGAAAAACTCCATTTCACAAAAGTTGTTCATCTACGTGTTTTCTACACAGTGTCAAAATTTCACAGTGTTTTGATAAACAGTCTGACAGTTATGGTCTCTAGACTGAACTACGCGCAGTCTGAAATTTTCTGACGAAAAAGGTATTCGTCATAATTCTCTTCTAAGATAGATTACGGACTCAATGAAATTAAACACGGGGTTGCAAATATGATATGAAAACAGTAAAAAATAAATAAACGAAACAAAAATAAAATGCAAAAGGATAAGAAATACAAAACCGGTGGGTTGCCTCCCACTTAGCGCTTGTTTTAAAGTCGACGGCCCGACTTAGCTTCTTGTAAGATTCATTCCCCATACACCAATAATCTGAAAAGTTGGGGATCCGTCCATAGAACCTGTTTTGCAAACACTAGCTTCACACAAATATTAGTAACATAAAGCAAAAGTGAAGCTATGAACCGATAAAAGCTTCCCCCACACTTATTCTTGTCCACACTTGGAAGTGTATAAAGAATATAGAAGTCGGGTACTTCCACGGTTTCTTGTTCCATAACCTGCATAGTATGAGAATCAAGTATCTCTAATGGCGGAAAACGAGAAACAAAGTCATCCAATAATATTCTCGAAGTACATACATTCAAACCAATAAGAGGTAAAGGAGAAGAAATAATAGGCAAAGGGTTAGATAAACCTTGCACAATCTCTTGTATCACGGAATCCTCTTCATCCTTGAAAAACTCAAATGAATTATTCACCTCTTTTATATCATGGTCCTCTATCAAACCTTGCAACCATTCTTCGTCCGTTTCTGCCGTAACCAAAGTCTCGACATAAACATCATCATTACAATCATATGCAAGCTCAATTGGGTCTTCCACAATATTGGTCATAACTTAGTCTCATTCTCAACATATTCCTCCTTTTTGTTGTAAGGCACATACTCTTTTTGCGGATGCAATATTGTCCATAAGGAATTTCTTTAGAACACTCATTGCATCATCCTCAAGCTCTACCTTTTGAATAGGTTGTTGATCGTTATAAAGATCAATGCTTGAGTAATCTACACAAGTGTCAACATATTCCTCTTCGTCTTCTCCTTGATCGCAAAAAGATTCCATTGTAAACTCCTCGGGGATTTCACCATGAATTGGTTTAGGCGATGTATTTTCATAATAATCATCATCACTATCATAGTCAACATAAGATTGGTTCTCGCTGAATTTAGTGTTGCTAATCTCGAACTCATCCTTTTGAATAGGTGAATGATCATTATTACGATCAAGAGTTGAGTTAACTACACAAATATCAACAAAAGTCCCCAGAAGGTTCGCCTTTTTCAACATAACTATTCATTTCCTCCTTGTATTCTTCAATGCCTGTCTTAAAGTGGAAACACCCTTTTGAAGCTCTTGGAGTGTTCCATCCAAATTCGAATATAGTGTTCCATTTGTTTGTAAAGCTCATTCGACAAAGAAAAAGTAGAATTACTTACTTGTATTGTTAGGCCAATTATATTCCCTTTGAATGGGTGGATGATCATAACTACGATCGAAATTGGGCCAAACATACTATGAGCACATTCGGTCGATGAAATTGGTTCCACATTTGGGTTGTCCACAAATTGACTCCATCTTTGTCCATAAATTGTTGCATTTCATCTACCAAACTAGAGGAAATATTATTAGGAAAACAACTATTCTCCCCTCCTTGTGGTTGCTCACTTACATACCCACCGTAAGAAGGTTGGAATGTATGAGAACAACTAAAAGGGTACGTGGAATATTGACCATAACCAAAGGATTGGTTTTGATTATACTCCCCATAAGGGTGATAATTGTTATGTTGTTGAGGTTGAAAGCCGTATTGATTGCTCCAATATGCTCCGTCCATAATAGGTACCTGAAACGAGATTCTCAAAACTCGGTTAAGAACCAAAGAATAAGAAAAATTAAAACAAAACTAAAAACAAAAATAAGAAACCAAAAACAATTAACAACCGCTGCCTCCCCGGCAACGGCGCCAAAATTTGACCGGTTGTCAGCCGACACAAATATAATTACAATGAACGTCTGTGGAAAATTCAGTTCATGAACAGATTCAATTCCATGTTCTTCAACAAACTTAACCCATCAACTTGTACCCATTTGCGAATCTCAGGCCACATAACTAGACCCATCTCTAATTTCTTCAGCTGAGTTCTCGATTGAGAGTTCAAACTCAACAGAACCCCAATTCAGCTTCATGTCTGCAACTGTAACATTAATCAATCCAATATCATCAGATCATTTTCAACAAACCCATTAGTTCTCGTCTTCACTCGACAGAGTCCATCGATTTTGGATTCAATTCTCTCCACTGAAACTTGACTCATCTCAACCTCCTGTTACTTGCAAGAACAAATTGTTAACACCATTTCAGCACCAAACCCTAATTCTTTCATGTGGCAATCAACACGAAGCTCTCAGTCAACCATTGAACTACAAAGAATCGATACTCGAGTAAAAATCAACTCCTAATCCAACCCATCTCTGATTCAGATGACAAGCCCTAACTCAATTTCAACAATCCACCAAATCTCGAGTACCCATTTCTGCATTGCACAACCACAAATCCTCCATCAATTCCTTCCTTGAAATCGAGCAACACTTCCTCTTTCATCAATCGGAAACAGCAACTCGTTGTTATCTAAATCTTGCCCCTGACTCTCTTCATCTGGTTCACAACATCAGATTCGGTTCATCACCTTCCATCTCAGTCATGCTCGAAACCCCTCTCCATTCCATCACCAATTCTTCAATTCGAGCGTCAATTACTTACATCAACAAATCTTTTCTATTTCAGATCAAACTTCACCATTTATCGAACCACACTTCACGAAAAACATATCCCCTCGATCTCATTCCTCTCTGAACCATACCACTTCAATCTCCCCTGACTTCCTCACATGAATTCCTCTCTCAAACTCAGCCGCACCTCCATTTCTTGTTTTCATATGAACTCAGGTGAAAATGATAATTGTGGTTTGTTGTAAGAGATGATGGTGGATAAAGCCACCCAGCACTGGCGGATAAGGGGTTGTGGGAGTAGGGTTATATCCAGTGTCAGACACCTTGATAAGGGCCACCCAGCTGGTAGCCCCTTAACACTGATTGAACTCCAGATAGCACATGCCTGTGAAATGACACTCTTGCCCTTTTTCTCCAATTGGGATGATTTCCGCTTCTTTTCCTCCGTGCGACTCCAGAGTACCTAGTAACTCAAAAACACACGTAAAGTACTTAATTCACAAGAAAAATAGCAAAGAAAGCGTAACTACTAGATAGTAAATACGGTGTATTCTACACCTATCAGTGTCGCAAGAGCTAAGTCGGGCCGTCGACTTTAAAACAAGCGCTTAATGGGAGGCAACCCATAGGTTTTGTATTTCTTATCTTTTTGCTTTTTGTTATTTCTTTTTCTTGTTTCTTATCATGTTAAAATTTCCCACCTTGACTTTACTAGGAAGATTCAATTACATTGAGGACAATGTAAGGTTTAAGTGTGGGGGAGTGTTTAAACATGTATTTAAAAAAAATTACAAAAAAAATTAAAAAGTTTTTTAAAAAAAAAAAAAAGTTTTACATAAAACCTCCAACTTTTAGAGATTTTAGAGTCACTAGCATACTTCTAGGTATGTTTACATAGAGATTTTGACCGACATAATTGAACTTGGAAATGTTAGAGAACTACATTCGGATTTCTTGCTTGTTTGAGTGTTAAATAATGGATTTAATCATGCCGGTGATGCGAATTTGGTGCAGGGAGAAATGCATTATTAGAGTTGCTGATCAATCATTAGTGGAGACTACCCGTATTCATATCATGTGAGGCACCGACCAGAAATTTTTCCATCTACTAAAGAGCTTCTTTTGAGTGTGTGTCTCCGTAAGTAAATTCCGGGTAGAATGGTGAGCTACCCAACCTCCCACCAATAGAAGCACTACTCTTTGATCTCTTGAGTGCTAATTTTGTCAATCATGAGGGTGACGTCTATAGATGAAAGCTTCCTTCTTGTAGTTCGATTTGCAGTTAGCACCATTCTCTCTCGCGACAACAACGGATCCATAGAAACACCATCATCATCAACAAGGAGCGACATCAAAATTTACAAGGAAAGTTGGAAAAGTTCATGGTTTACAAGCAACGGAATGAGAAAAAGAGCAAATTTCATATTCAAGTAAAGCAACATACAAAGGGCAGATTTTTACATATATGTTGAAGACTTACAAAACAATGAGGTAATTTTATATTCAAGTATGAAGACTTATTCATAAAAGCGAAGAAAATCAAAAGGTGAGAATTGTTGAAGTTTATGATTTCGAGACGATACAAGTTGTGAAGATCAAGCGGTAAAATACTTCTCCCACGGCCATGGTTGTATTTAATTTCTCTTGTTTTGTTTTAATTAAAAAAAAAAAAAAAAAAGAAAAAAAAAAGACAAGAAAAGAGAAATATTTGTTTCGTTAATAAGCCGTGGGGAAGGAAAATTTATAAGGAAGTTTCAAGCGACAAGGATTTAAGAAAAAAAAAAAAAAGAGTTACAAATTGTCAAGGATCTACAAAATTTGAGGGTTTATCATCAATAGTTGAAACCGAAGACGAAGACGATGAAGATCAAGACGAGGAGCGGAAGACGTTTCTATTGGATGCCGTGAGAGTGGTGTTATCATAATTGGCGATCGGATGTGAAGGTGAGTAACTAATCTCATCCTCGATAATAATGGTTGATTTCCTTTCGTAGAGATCGTCAGAAAAATGGTTTTTCAAAATGTTAAAAGATGTGGGTTTTTAAAAATATTTCGGAAGTTGTCCTTCCCACCATTCAACGTGTTGCAGGAATTCTCTCTTCATTCCTACCTGCACACATGTGAGACCCATAAAAAAAAGCCGTCTTTTTGAGTGCAATTATCATAAAATCCTTTTTGGTGAGGCAGAAGTCGAGGCGAAATGCTTATTGATCGTTTCTCAAACACGCGTTCTCTCATTATGGTGTGGTTATTTCTCACTCAACATTTAAGAATGAGAATATGTTCTTTAGTATTTCTAACTTCTTATTACTAGAATGCGAAACTCTATGTCCTCATAACTCTTTGGATGCTTGTGACGCAGAACGCTTTGAAGTTGTGAGTTTTTAGTTTGATTTGCTCGAGGACTAGCAAAGTCTAAGTGTGGGGGAATTTGATAGGGTGTAGAATACATCCTATTTACTATCTATTTTTATGCTTTCTTTGCTATTTTTCTTGTAAATTGTGTATTTTACGTCTTTTTGAGTTTTGTAGCTACTTTGGAGTCACACGGAGGAAAAGAAGAAGAAATTACTCTAATTGAGCCAAAAGGACAAAATTGTCATTTCATGGGCAGACACTATTTGGAGCCCAGTCAAGGTTAAGGGGCAACTCTTTTGGGAGGAGTACTAGTAGCAGCCCAGTCAAGGTTAAGGGGCTGGACACTTTAGGCTAGCCCTTATCAGAAGTGACCACCTATTATAGGCACCCATCTGGGGTGGCTCTTATGTTGGGCGTTTTGATCCCAAGTCATTACACGAACCCTAAATCAAGAGTAATCTTTACTCTCAATCATCTCCACACCTGAAACCGAGAGTTAAAACAGCAGCCATGGCTGCCGCTGTGAATCGAGAGCTGTTGGTGATGAGTCTGCGGATTGAATCGAAGATGGTGGAATTGATGGTAAGCGGGTTAGGGTTTGGTGCGAAACAACTCAAATGGAGGGTTTGGTTGTGTTCGACGGAGGCGAGAGATGATGGAATTTGAAATCGGAAAGAGGAGGAGATGGGTCCGTGGTCGAGTTGAAAATTGTTTAAGCTCGAGAGATGTGAGATCTCGGGTTTATTTGAGAACCAGAGTTGATCTGCATTGTTGGTGGTGAGAAGAAGGAAGTGAATTGGAGTTGCCTTTGAGAAGATCGGTTTCGATCTCTGCAACTGATAGAGCAAGTCTGAGTGAATCGGTGAGAGGAGATCGAGAACTAAAGAAGCTCAGGGAGAAGATGAAATCAGAGATGGGTTCAAGATGAAGAATGGGTTGAGATCGAATCTGTGATGGGTTTGCTGGAAATGGGTTTAGCTCAAGAACCTAATTCAAGGGTTACAGGCGAGATAGAGGGTATTGCAGTCTTTGTTGGTGGCAGTCACTGAACTTGATGAACCAAAGGCGATGGGTGTTGTTTCGGTGGTGCTCAGCTCATGGTGAGAGAAGTTGATGGCGTTTTTGGGGTTCGATCTGGAGGCAATGTTGCTGTTGAAGGTCGAGAAGATGGGTGAAATGAGTTTTGGCTGTAATCTGAGAAGAACATATATGGGTATGGTGGCGATTGAAGGCAACAGAAATGAGGCAGTAAAGCTTTTAGATGTATGCCTAGGAATTGTGCAGGAATTGAAGACAAATCGGCCTGAAATTGGCCTGAGGATGCCCAGAAAACAAACGGAACTCTGTCGGATTTTATACCCGACTGAGTTAACTCGATCCTAGCCGATCCGCCGATTCAACCCAACCCAGTTAGACTATTCAGTAGAGTTATTGGTAGACCGGAGAGGCCGACTCGGTGTCGACTTCTTTACTCCCTTGACCCGTGACTAACGGTTGACCCGTTTGACCGTTATCTCTAACGGTGGGTCGACGGAATATTCGTCGAATATTCCACCGACGGAGAAAATTCTCGGGTGGACCGTGGCGACTATTGGCCGGATTCCGGTCATAATACCGATTTTCCGTGAGCAAAAAATTCAAAATTTTCTATGGACTTCTCTCATGGGTGTGAAGACTTGGGCTAGGAATTGGATGGAGAATTGGGCTCAAATTTGGAAAGAGAAGATGGAAGAGTTGAGAAAAGCTTGGATTTGGAAATTGAATTGCAAAAGAAAAAGGATTCTATTCCTTGGAAGATTTGGAGAATATTGAAGCTTATAAATAGAGAAGTTTTCTACATCTTTTACACACCTCTTTACACACACATCACTTGTGTTTTTGATAGCTTTTGAAAATTCTTCTTTTTAATTATTTGTGTGAACTCTTGAAAATTCTCCTTTTAATTATTATTTCGTGTGAATTTCAAAAACATGAGTAGCTAATTTTATTATTGATTGAGGATGAATTCCTAGTTCTTAACATATGATTTAAGTTTTTGTTTTCAATTCTATCTTGAAGTTTTTCACATGATTATCGTTTGTTTTTACTAATAGGAATGATCTTAAAGACATTCATGATTGATTGATAGATTGTTTGGGTGACCAACTAAATTGATTTGTCGATTTGATCTAAAGCTAGTGAAAGTTAGGGGATAAGTAATCGTTTCTTGACTCTTTACATAAGTAGCAAACACGAGACCTTGCGGAGGGATTCCGTGGAGCAATTGTGTGTGAAAACAACGTTAGCAAGTAGACCTTGATCTAAGAGTCTAACTACTAATATTGACCTAATAAGTTCATAAATCTTAATGCGTTTATTTAAATTACATCTAGAGTGATCTACTACTAGGTGGTTTGGTAAATAGAATCCGGTAGTCGAGAACTTCCGTATCCGGTGATACAAGGGATTTAGGGGTTTAGCACTGATCTAGCTGCTTTACCTACGGTTGGTGATAATCTGTGACTAATAACAAGTAGAAAAGAACATAACTTGATTCATTGTTTTGCAACGAAGAAGGATTCCTTGATCTTGTCTCTCTTATTGATTTCAACTTCATCTTTTAATTGCTTTGTTTATTTTCTTTTGCTTTTTACACCCCCCCTTTTGTGACAATTTTTACAACTAGAATCTCTTGCTCCTCGTGGGAACGAACTTGACTACACTATATTACTTGTTAATTAGGTGGAAAATCTTGAATTAATTTGTTGTGGTTACGACACGCATCAATCATCCACCGTTTGAACCACATCTGTGCCCAGCGATTGGCTAACTCCCATCTCCAAGTCACCGTCAGTGGTCACCAAAGGCAAGTTTTCGTGTGGCTCGCCCTTAATCGTCTTCCAACCGGATTCCTCCGCAAACTTGAGTTAGACATTTTTCAAAAAAAAAAACGGAAGAAGAAAGAAAAAGAAGCGCGAAACTCACCGAACCACTTCCCGAAAAAGAACCAGTGCTGTCAGAAGAATCACTCTCACTTGTCGAACTTTCTTCTTTCTCTGGCTCATCACCGTTATGAGAAGGCTCAGTGCCGTCGGAATTCTTCGAAGAAATTGCCGTCTCCTAGCAACGTGCAAGGGCAGTGAAAGCATTAACACTACCGAAGCCCTGGAAGAAACAAGACACGTGTTTCAGCAGAAATTCACGTGTTTTGAGACAAACCAACAAGGATGCGACACATACCCTGGTTATTGGAAGAAGCCCAGAAAGACACGAGAGCTGCGGGAGGATCTTTTGAAACCGCCCGGAACCCGCCAGCACGATTCTCGTTCTCTGTTCCTTTGCCTGGGGACTTTCCGAGTTGCCAAGCAACTTTCGCTTGAGATCTCTCAACATTGGATACTTCTTGAAAACTGCTGGGGAAGGTTTACAACGAATATTCTCCACCACGTTATTTACAAATTCTTGGATCATAATGAACTCATCGTACCAGAACTCATTATAGCCAAAAGTCGTCGAAGTTCCCGTTTGAAAGAAGGGAAAGTGGATACCCGGCTCAAGGGCACTGGCATTGAGGGCGGCACGCAATGAATCCTTAGGAACCACCGGTGGTAAGCAAGAGGCACCCCTTGATCGAAACCCATGTGACGAGCATCACGGTCAATATTGTAAGCAGCTATTCGGAAAGACCCCATGAAGAAAGACGGCATATAACCGGACATGCAGCTTTGAATAAACAAGTTTTCAACAACACTCAAGGTGCCGTCAGAAGATAAAGACATGATCGGAGCAGAAGGAAAGGTGTCAATTTGAGTCACCGACCTATGGACCGGCTCCCATGGGCAAAAACTGATTTCATGCGACTTATCGAGAAGACTAACCAAGCTCATTGGTAGGCTTGGGAATGTGTTTCTTTTTATTCCTACATGTTATACCGCAAGTGCACGGTGTCTACAATGTAGAACTGGCAAATACGGGTCGATCCCACAGAGACTTGGGATGCTATAGAGTTGATCAATGGCTTACTAAACTGAATTCAAGAGAAGTTATCACAAATATGGTTGGTGTTTGTCGATACGACTGAAGTTGAGTGTTATAACAATGAAGTAAAAATGAAATACAAACAGTGAGAGTAAAGGGGCACTAGGATTGTCAAATCCACCACTAAATCATGCTATGTGTTCAACTAAATGGAGCTTTCTTGTTCCTGTGGCAGACAAGGATAATATGTCAAGATTATCACCTATCTAAGGAGTTTCACCAAATGATAACTCAATTATCAGCTAAGGTACTAACCTAGAGCACTAGTTGTCTAATTAAGCACAACTAGTCAAGAGAATTAGCAAATATCTCTAAGGTTTGAGCTGAAGCATAACTAATACAGTTTTAGCCTAACTACAATGCATACATGGCATTCATTGTGAGAGTAAAGCATTGGAAAGCTAGAATTGAAGTTATCTGATAATTTAATCAATCAAGAACAACTCAGACAAAGTTGAAATCACAACAGGGAATTAGGGTTTCATTGAAATCCTAGCAAATGTAATTAGAACATAATTAAGATACTCAAAACACAAATTAACCTAAAATTGGTGCTCTGGCTAGCCCAGGCATGCCTCAAACAACACACTACCAGTTCTATTTATACAAGCCAAACTCCAAACCCTAATTCACTTCAAAACATAAATTAATCGAATACCCTCTTACCCAAAAACCTAATCGATTGTATCCTCTGCTTGTGCGGCTCTGAGAACTCCTCACCCTGATTTTCCCTTGATTTGATGTAACCCTAACCTAATTCTTTCTATCTCTCTCTTAGCTCCTAGGGAAGAAGCTACGAAAGAGCTAGAGAGTGATTAGGAGGGGCGAAGGTGGTGCGGCTGTTGCAGGGTAAAGAGATGGTGGTGGTGAGGTGGTCTGATTTTGTCAGGGAGAGGGAGGAGGAGAGGGGAGGTAAGGGTTTCTCTGAAATGGTCGGGTGAAAGAAAGAGAAATGGGAGAAGAGAAGTGGTGTGGTCGATGGGTGTAGGGGATAGGCAGATTTCTTTGTGGAGCGAGTGCAATGAGTAATGATGTGAGTGCAGGAGCGACCGTTGGATAAGGATGAGTGAGATCTCAACGGTTCAAGGGGACTCAGGCTGTTTTGGTGTTGAGCGGGAGCAGCAATCTTCAATGAGAAGGATGGAGCGAGCGTTGGATGAAGATGGATGAAATCTTCACGGCTCAGAATGAATCGGGTTCGGATCCGGGTCATGGCTAGCTCAAGCCCATGTCTTGTAGATGGGTTGCTCCTTGTTGGGTTGCAACTGATGCGCGCGCGGGCTCAGGCTTTCTGCTCCATAGACGCTTGCCTCCAATTTTCTGCTCTTTTGGCTCCTCAATTTCTCCGAGCTTTATTTATTACCTAAAAACACAAAATTAATTAGTACAAATATTTATTCTTGAAAACAAAGAAAATACAGAATCTGGGATAATATCGGTTATGAACACAAAAGATGAGTTAAATGCCAATAAATAGATGTATAAATATGCAATATTTGGCACTCATCAAATACCCCCAAACCTGAATTTTACTTGTCCTCAAGTGAAACAGAAATTAAGAAATCCTAACTATACCCCTGTCGCAGGTCTCTCGAATGCATTTAGCGTATGCACTAAGCCTTTAAACCGCTAGGTGTCCCTAGTGGACGAGTTGTAGTCTCGTGAGGGTTTACCAGAGGTGTACCCACAAAACCTTCTCCAACCGAGGAGTGTAAAAGAGTCTCAAGCATCCAAGGAGCTATGAGGACATAGAGTTTACGCATGCTAGTAACACGAAGTTAGAACTATCAAAGAACGCATTCTCATCCTTAAGTGCTTTGAGCGAGAAGTAACCATACCATATGAAAGAATTCGGATTCGATTGTGATCATAAGCCTCGACTTACTGCCTCACTATTGGGGTTTTATGATAATTGCACTAAAAAAGATTGCTTTTTAGTCTCATGTGCGAGGCGAGGAATAAAGAGAGAAATCCTGCACACGTTGTAGGTAAGAAGGATACCCTTGAAATAATTTGGAGACTCCCAGAAGTGTGGACAAAAAGAATCTTTTTCTAATGATCTCTAAGAAAGGAAATCAACCATTAGCAAGGGTGGGAGTACTCAATTACCTTCTCACCCGATCGGCAATTAATATCACTCTCTCGGCATTCATAGAAACGTCTTCAATCTTCGGTCTTCAATAGGCGATGATGAACTTGAACTTCACAAAAACTTGACAAACATACAAATAAAACTCTTTTTTTTTTTTTTTTTTTTTTTGAATGCATATATGACATAAAAATAATAATAAAACGGTAAAAATCAATTTTTCACAAACTTCATTAATTCTCATCCTATTTTCTTTTCTTTCTTGCACATAAACCTTGGACTATATCAACTTTTCTTCAAATATTCTGATGATGCTAAAACTTCTTGACGATGATGTGTTTCTATGAATGTGTTGATGTTGTTTAGAGGGAGAGAGAGTGATGCTAACTGCAAATCGGTATTTAGAAGAAGTTTTCATCTTTAGACGTCACCCTCATGATTGACAAAAATTAGCACTCAAGAGATCAAAAGTAGTGCTTTGAAAGTGGTGCGAAGTTGGGTAGCTCACCATTCCTACCGGAATTGACGTACGGTGACACACACTCTAATGACTTTTCTAGAAAGTTGTAAAAAATTGAAGGTTGGTACCTCACTTGATGTAAAATGGGTAGTCTCCACTATGGGTGATCACAATTCTACTACCGAATATCTAAACAACACCTAATTCGCCCTCCGGTATGGTTAAATCCAACTTTAACGCTCTAATCAACTAAGAAACCCGATTGCGTTCTCCGGTGACTTCCAAGTTCTGTTATTTTGGTCGGACTCTCTATGTAAACATAGCTAGAAGCATGCTAGTGACTCTAAAATCTCTAAAAGTTGGAGGTTTTATTTACAAAAAGAGTTTTTTTTTTTTTTTTTTTGAAAATAAAAGATTAAAAGACTAAAAACTCTATATGCAAATGCAAATGCACCCCAAACCTAAATCAAACATTGTCCTCAATGTGTCGTGAGATAGAAAAAATTTAAACAGTCACATACCAAGAGAACTATCTTTGATAAGAGAAAAGGGAAGAGATTAGGATGTCGGCGGGAGCAAGGTTAGAGCTTCACTAGTCAAGGCTAGCATCCAACATTCTCAGTGGAGATCATATCGGATTAGCACAATATATGCACAAGAAAACTCAACCGATTCAAGAAAGAAAAATTTAACAAGTCCTACTGGATTATATACAATGAAAATTTACCATACACCAACAATCTAAAGAGTTGAGGATCAACCCAAAATACAATATGTACAAACATCAACAGCCTTACACCAATATAACATGAGATTGTAGGAAAGATTGCATATGTGAACAAGTTACCCCCAAACCTAAACTTGTCAACAGATGTGTTCTTGAGCACAAAATCTTGCAATTTTAAAGGTACATCATGCAAAAGGTCTAACTCAAAATGAGTTTTGCTAAGAACAGGCAGATATACACATTCCAACTGTGGTTCCTTAAAAGTGTTATACTTTGATGCAAAATAGTCCAAGAGGACTTGGGAAGCACAAAGCTCTAGGCCTAAATTAGGAATTTCTAGAAAAGTTGGTTTTGCAATTTTGTTACAAACTACATCTAGGTTTGGTAGAGGAGGTTCAATCTGTGCCTTAGGAGAGAGATTAGGTACATCTAAGTGGTTTTCATGTATAAGATCATTTGCACCATCACACACTTTCCTAAGGTCAGAAGAAGGTAAATCATGTTCACCTGCATAGAACAATTCATCAATCTCCATGTCATAATCATCATTATCCAAAAGTTCAATCTCATGCATAAGATCATTGGTGTCAGCATTCTCATTTTCAGATCCCAAATCAGCATCACATGTATGAATATTAGAAGAAGCATCATTCATAGGGTTCACAGAAGAGACACTTAATGTCTCTGAACCTAAAGATTTTACTATATTTTCAAAATACACATGCTCTTCATATTCATATTCATCATCATCATCATAACAAAAATTCATCTCCCCATTCAAAATTTGAGCATTTCCAGTGTACTCATATACCTCTAGATTAGGTTCATTTGAAGGAGAGTTTTCACTAGTGAGTATGCATGTTTCATATGAATGATCATTACATGGTTGTGCACATGGTTCACTAGAGAAGGGATGATCATGCATTTTCCATCCAAGTATATCATTGTTTTGCTCTATGAGCTTTTCCATTAGTATTTGCATACATGGGGTTGGGGAGTATAACATTGTTCATCCTCCCATGGTGGTTGATGATACATGTGTGCATGGTTGTAAGGGTTCTTAGAATACTGATCGCAACCTTCGAAAGGCTGATTATGGTCCCAATGATTGCAGTATAGTCACTTCTAGACAATTCGTACATTGGATTATCATGGCTTTCCCTAGATCTGCCTAAAATCATGCAAAATATAGCAGTTCTCAGTAGGGTGGCCTAAGCTACCACATAAGGTACAAGCATACATTTCATATTGTCTTAGGGAATTAGATTCGAATGATTTCTCATGTAATTGCCTTTCTAAAGCGAGATACTTGAGCTTCTAATTGATCTAAAAGTGATGGTAGGTATGAGAAAGTTGTTCATTTTCAACTTTGTGGTGGATGATACATGTGCTCATAATGATTAGGGTATGTGGAGTCAGGGCCCTGGGAAGGCTCATAAAATTCCCTAAGATCACTATGGTATGTGGAGAGTTCATACTGTGAAGCATGCCCGTAAGCAAGCTCTCTAATGGATTTGTTTGTATCTCCAATTGCAGACCAAAATCCTGACATGATCTAGCAACTTAATTTGAACTCAAAAAGAAGCATAGCACACATCAAATCATGTATAACCAATGATGTTTCAAAACAGGGAAGGTAAGCCCAAATGATGCAAAGCCCAGCTGTTGTGGGCTCAGTTTTGGTTTATAATGGGTTTTGGTTTATTGGGTTTCAGTTTGTTGGGAATGTACAGCCCAGTGGAACTGGGTTCCAGCCCAGCAGTAATGCAAGGCCCAGGTTATGTGCAAAACCTAGTTGTTATGCAAAGCCCAGTTGTAATGGAGGTTGGGCTTGGCAGGATGCAGAGCCCAGTGGTTGGGCTTTCTGTTTGTGCAAAGAACAAGTTGCACAGCCCAGTTTATGGGTTCCAGCCTAGTTTAGCAGGCTCACACAGCACTGAGTCCGAGTGCGGTGCGGCTCATACCTTTGGTCAGGCCAAGCACAGATTGCGTGAATGTTGACAGCCCAAGCGCGGATTGGCTAGCTAGCACAACACAGGTTGTGTGCACAGATTATGTTTCAAAGAATAGACAGGCAGATACAGGGGTTCATGGTTATTCAAGCACAGCAAATAACAAATTCAATCAACCAATGTATACTCAAATGTCACAGGACTCTGACTTTGCGCACAAATGTAAGGATGCCGTACTGGTCAGCCAAGACACAAACTGCACACTTAGAGAACTAGTGCTGATAAAAAAAATTGATGACCCTTAGTCTCAGGCAATACAGACAATGCTCATGAGATTTGAAAAGTTAGCTCTCGAATTTGTGTACACAGAGTTAAGTGCTCATGGCAAAGCAACAATCAGCAGATTATGGGTGCTAGCTTGGCAGGTGATCAAGTGACAGGAAATGTGCACAGTGTGTCAACAAGCTTGATTTAGGTCAACAAGGTCAGTTGAGGTCAACTCACTTGGTTGATATCAAGTGATTATGACTGGGTATGCAGCACAGATGGAACCAGCTTGGGTTGACAGAGCAATTTTTTTTTTTTCATGAAGGTGCAGGGCTAACAGCTAACCAGTTTATCCAGATTGAAACTCAAGCTCCACAGCTACAGGGGCTGGGACTGAGCACAGGGTTGATAGCACAATTTGCAAAAGCTAATTCACACACAATTTGCAGAAGTTGAGATTAACACTTCAAAGCATAACAGTTCAGAGCATCATGGAGATTAAAAATCAACTTTATGTAGATACAACTCCCCAGATGTAGCAAAGGCACAGCAAATAGGAAATGCTAGAACTCTACAGCATGCTCAGGGTTGACAGAGTAAAGCATATGGCTTATTTGTTCAGCAAGTGACAGATCACAGGGGTATGAGCATGTTTACAAGGCTTACAAGTTTGCACAAATGAGGTTGACAGCATGCTCAGCAAATGACTAATATTGATAATGTTACACAGATGCTCAGATTAGCAATCACACAAGGCTGTCAACAGCTTGAGTTGATGTCAACTATCTCAGTTGACTTCACTTTGGTTTGCAGCTAGCCTAGTTATCCAAGTTATAGCTCAACTCAACAGCTACAGGGGCTGGAGCTGGTGCTTGTTAAGGCAAAGAAATTAATGCATAAATCACCCACAGGGTAGCACAAACTCACACAAGGTTCAGCAGATAACACAGGGTACTACAATATGATTGTTATGGCTCATTCACAGCTCAACAAGGTCACAGGAATGCTACTCAAGCTCAACAGCTACAGGGGCTGGAGCTGAGCACAGATTATGTTGAAGCTAAGGGTTTGTGATAAGCACAGAGCAAGTTGTATCAACTGGGTTTAGGCACAAGGTCAACAAGCAAGCATACATGCTATCATTCATTCAAGGTCTAGCATGCTTATCTCAACAGGTTAACATTCAATGAGTGAAAATGCTTATCTCAACAGGTTAACAGATTCAAGGTCTTAGCATGCTTATCATTCTATGAGTGAAAGTGTGGTTATCAGTGAAGGAAATGCTAAGTGCACAGAGCAACTTAGCTCAACAGGTTCTGTGGTGTCAACTTACTCAGTTGACTTCCACTAAAGTTTGCTGCTAACCTGTTTGGACTGCTCTGTTAACAATTGCGCTTCCTTGCCTCAGCTTTCACAACAGCTTTGCAGGCACCTGTTTACTCAGCAGAGCAATATCAGTTCCCAGAAGGTGCAAGTTATAGCAGATGGAATGAATTTTAACACTGGCATAAGCAACTGAGAGTGTTTTGGACTGTCACAGGGGGAAAAAGCAATAGTTGTTATGCTTATTGGACTGACAGGGAATAAGATCTACAAGTGACACTAAGCTACAGGGCAATGATGCTTATAGCTCAGATTACAAAGCTAAGATGCAAATGAGATGAATCAAATGCAAAAACAAATGGATTATACTAAGCTACAGATGTAACAAGAATAATTACACTAAGTGACACTACTAGTTATGATGACTACAAATACAGGGTTATGATGACTACACGTTACACAAGAATAAAAGGAAAATTACAGATGTGATGATGCAATAACAGATAGAATGACAGGTGCAGAAATGTAAAATAAAGAAAGAATTTAAGCTAAGTTATACTAATAAAAGACCAAAAGCAATAATGCAAAGTGAATATGTACAGGGGTGAAATGGATTTCAGTGAAGCAAGAAATGGATCAACAGGGCACACGCCAAGTCCCCGGCAGCGGCGCCAAAAACTTGGTAGGCTTGGGAATGTGTTTCTTTTTATGCCTACATGTTATACCGCAAGTGCACGGTGTCTACAATGTAGAACTGGCAAATACGGGTCGATCCCACAGAGACTTGGGATGCTATAGAGTTGATCAATGGCTTACTAAACTGAATTCAAGAGAAGTTATCACAAATATGGTTGGTGTTTGTCGATACGACTGAAGTTGAGTGTTATAACAATGAAGTAAAAATGAAATACAAACAGTGAGAGTAAAGGGGCACTAGGATTGTCAAATCCACCACTAAATCATGCTATGTGTTCAACTAAATGGAGCTTTCTTGTTCATGTGGCAGACAAGGATAATGTGTCAAGATTATCACCTATCTAAGGAGTTTCACCTAATGATAACTCAATTATCAGCTAAGGTACTAACCTAGAGCACTAGTTGTCTAATTAAGCACAACTAGTCAAGAGAATTAGCAAATATCTCTAAGGTTTGAGTGAAGCATAACCAATCTGAGTTTTAGCCTAACTACAATGCATACATGGCATTCATTGTGAGAGTAAAGCATTGGAAAGCTAGAATTGAAGTTATACGATAATTTAATCAATCAAGAACAACTCGGACAAAGTTGAAATCACAACGTGGAATTAGGGTTTCATTGAAATCCTAGCAAATGTAATTAGAACATAATTAAGATACTCGAAACACAAATTAACCTAAAATTGGTGCTCTGGCTAGCCCAGGCATGCCTCAAACAACACACTACCAGTTCTATTTATACAAGCCAAACTCCAAACCCTAATTCACTTCAAAACATAAATTAATCGAATACCCTCTTACCCAAAAACCTAATCGATTGTATCCTCTGCTTGTGCGGCTCTGAGAACTCCTCACCCTGATTTTCCCTTGATTGGATGTAACGCTAACCTAATTCTTTCTATCTCTATCTTAGCTCCTAGGGAAGAAGCTACGAAAGAGCTAGAGAGTGATTAGGAGGGGCGAAGGTGGTGCGGCTGTTGCAGGGTAAAGAGATGGTGGTGGTGAGGTGGTCTGATTTTGTCAGGGAGAGGGAGGAGGAGAGGATAGGTAAGGGTTTCTCTGAAATGGTCGGGTGAAAGAAAGAGAAATGGGAGAAGAGAAGTGGTGTGGTGTGGTCGATGGGTGTAGGGGATAGGCAGATTTCTTTGTGGAGCGGGCACGGCCGAGTAATGATGTGAGTGCAGGAGCGACCGTTGGATAAGGATGAGTGAGATCTCAACGGTTCAAGGGGACTCAGGCTGTTTTGGTGTTGAGCGGGAGCAGCAATCTTCGATGAGAAGGATGGAGCGACGTTGGATGAAGATGGATGAAATCTTCACGGCTCAGAATGAATCGGGTTCGGATCCGGGTCATGGCTATCTCAAGCCCATGTCTTGTAGATGGGTTGCTCCTTGTTGGGTTGCAACTGATGCGCGCGCGGGCTCAGGCTTTCTGCTCCATAGACGCTTGCCTCCAATTTTCTGCTCTTTTGGCTCCTCAATTTTACCGAGCTTTATTTATTACCTAAAAACACAAAATTAATTAGTACAAATATTTATTCTTGAAAACAAAGAAAACACAGAATCTGGGATAATATCTGATTTATGAACACAAAAGATGAGTTAAATGCCAATAAATAGATGTATAAATATGCAATATTTGGCACTCATCACTCATGCTAACTCTTGGACGCCTGTTCACCCATCGAAGAATTCGGGAGCCGCCCCAACTCGCGGGAATCGAAGGCAACGGTTTCGGAGTGTACTTCTCAAAGTGCTCCCATAACCAGGCTTGCGAGAAAGCAACGTGCACATATGAATACACTTTCATGAAACCATTGAAACTCGCATGTTCGCAACTAGGTGATCCAGATGCACATACAGGGAACCAAGGAATAGCTTGCCAATGGGAAGAACTTCACCTTTTGCCAACTTCAAAGCAATCACTAGCAACTCTGGTCTTATTTCCTTCTTGCCAGAACCGTCATCAAAAATGTCTCTAGACAACCAGAGAGCCAAAAATGCTGCAACGTGAAGATCACTGCCGATTAGGTTCCGGCTCGTCCAGGAAACCATTGAGATATCCACCAGCTGTAAAAGCACCTTTCATCCTCTTCCGGACAGAATCCTTGGACTTCGCAGTGGAGTTTTTCGAGCGAAATCTCCCAACTTAGCGGCAAGGTCATCCCGCATCTTCTCCTCACCTTGAGACAATTGGATGTTAAGATTCCGATTAGGAAGATTCAACAAGAGAGCCACACTCTCAAGGAGAAAGTTATTTCATCCCATCTACATATGATCGTATAGGTGTCCGAACACCATCTGGAGATGAAAGCAACCAAGCCCGGGATATCCTTCCTAATGCGGAGACTCATCAAGCTCGACAAAGCATCAATAATCTGCGCTCGAGTCAAGTTGGTATTTATGTGCTCCTTACTCACCATGAACTCAACCCATCTATCAAAAGAACGCAATGGGCTTTGACACATCCCCGAAATCAATGTTGGAAGAAGAATATACCCCTTTATGAAGACAGAACCGTATGGTGTTCTCTGGGCGAACCGAACGTGTTTTCTTTTCATCTCCACCACCTGGGTTAACAAAATTGGCACGAAACACGGGTGATTCTTCCGAAAGCGAGGGCGAGGGGTTTGGCAAAGAATTCATCATCCGTGTTTGGTTTGGAATTATGAACATCCTTCGATGAAGCGAAATTTTATTCATGTAACATCTTGTCGGATTTCTTCATAACAATTTGGTAACAAGATATCTGCACAAAACAAACGGAGAAAGACGAAATTATCTACCTGACACATAACCGCACCCAACAAAAGGAAAACCTGGAAAACAAAAAAAAAGGAGGGTATTCTCTACGGGTTCAAAATCTGTCTGTGATATTTTCTTAGTCCGAAATTCATATATGCAATATTTCCTATGGGTTCAAGTCATATGAAGCACATATACAGTATTCTTCTTTGGGATTCATATACAGTATTCTCTACGGGTTCAAAAGCGCACACGCATGATATTTTCTTCAGGGTTCAAAATTATATACGCAGATTTTATACGGCTCAAGTGCGTCTGCAAAGTATCCTTCTTCGGGTTCAAAACTATATACGCAGTATTTTATACGGACTCGAATGCGTCTATGGTATCCTTCTTCGGGTTCAAAATTATATATGGAGCATTTTTCTACGGGTTCGAATCATATATGCAGTATTTCCCTTGGGTGCATATATACAATATTTTCTACAAGAAGCACGCCAAGAAATCATATGCGCAATATCATTGCAAGGATTATAAAAGAAAAACGCCTACTCTTAGGGTTTGCACCTACATGAAAAGGGAAACAAGAGAAGTACTGGAAGACATACCTGGAAGCCGGTTTTTCTTTGTGACTCTGCCGCTAGTATGAAAAGATGAAAGAACAAAGTGCAAGATGAGAGAAAGGGATTTTATATATATGGGCGTGAAGATTCTGAAATAGGGAAGGATTTCCCTTTACCAAAAATCGTGCGTATAAGGAACGGGCCCACAATTGCGCCCAACTTCCCAACGTCGCCCAAGTTGCACCGGTCCCACCAGTTGCGCCAACTCCCCAGTACCGCCCAAGCCACACCGGTCCCACCAATTGCGCCCAACTTCCCAATGTCGCCCAAGTTGCACCGATCCCACCAATTGCGCCAACTTCCCAATGACCGCCCAAGTCGCGCCAGCTAGCACGATCAGCTTCCCCACCTTGCGCCGGTCCCACCAGCTAGCACGCTCAGTTTCCCAACTCGCGTCAACTTCTCGATGCCGCCCAGCTTCCTGTCTCTCAATGATGCTGACTTCCCAATTGAGCCAGCCTCCCGATTTATGCAAAACTGCCAGAGGCAAGGATTCCAAATCCTATGTATAAAAAGGTCAGACAAGCCTCCTCAATTCTCTTTACGATTTACTGCTGATAGTTTGTCACCATCTTATACTTACCTCGCAACAAAGCTCTGTTAGAGCTAAGCGGGGACTTAATGTTGATGGTGGTTTTTAAACAAAGGGTAAAATCGTAAAACCCCAAATAACCTAATGTCATCGGTGACACATTTATTAGAACATTTAATACATGTAGTCAGTAATTAATAGGGGTATTTTTTTCAAATTAGGGTTAAAACGAGCAAAACCCCAATTCACCTCCGTGCCAATGGCAAATCATGCCCGACCACACCTAGCCCAAGCTAGCCGCGCCATGCCAAACGCACTCTGCCTTGGCCCTAGCTATGCTAGTCACACCAAACGCGCCAAAGCATGCCAACCATGCTAGCCGCACCTCCGTGCCAATGGCAAATCATGCCAGCCCACACCTAGCCCAAGCTAGCCGCGCCATGCCAAACGCACTCTGCCTTGGCCCTAGCTATGCTAGTCACACCAAACGCGCCAAAGCATGCCAACCATGCTAGCCGCACCACCGTGCCAATGGCAAATCATGCCAGCCATACCTAGCCCAAGCTAGCCGCGCCATGCCAAACGCACTCTGCCTTGGCCCTAGCTATGCTAGTCACACCAAACGCGCCAAAGCATGCCAACCATGCTAGCCGCACCTCCGTGCCAATGGAAAATCATGCCAGCCACACCTAGCCCAATCTAGCCGCGCCATGCCAAACGCACTCTGCCTTGGCCCTAGCTATGCTAGTCACACCAGACGCGCCAAAGCATGCCAACCATGCTAGCCGCACCTCCGTGCCAATGGAAAATCATGACATTTGCGCCATGCCAAACGCACTCTGCCTTGGCCCTAGCTATGCTAGTCACACCAAACACGCCAAAGCATGCCAACCATGCTAGCCGCACCTCTGTGCCAATGGCAAATCATGCCAGCCACACCTAGCCCAAGCAAGCCGCGCCATGCCAAACGCACTCTACCTTGGCCCTAGCTACGCTAGTCACACCACGCCAAGCCAAGCACCCTTACCTTGGCCCTAGCTACGTTAGTCACACCACGCCAAGCCAAGCACCCTTACCTTGGCCCTAGTCACACCACGCCAAGCCAAGCACCCTTACCTTGGCCCTAGCCACGCCATGCCAAAATGGCGCCCGCGCCTAGGCTTGCAAACCGTGCAACCTAGGCCAAATTGGCCACGCATGCCATTGGCACATGCCAACACGCACGCGCTGGTAGCTTTTCTTACCAAGTCGTGGCCCTAATGGTCGTGCGTGCCATTGACACATGCCAACACGCATCGTTGGTAGCTTTCCTTACCAGGCCGTGACCCTAATGGTCACGCATGCTATTGGCACATGCCAACACGCATAGCTGGTAGCTTTCCTTACCAGGCCGTGACCCTAATGGCCACGCATGCCATTGGCACATGCCAACACGCATCGCTGGTAGTTTTTCTTACCAGGCCGTGGCCCTAATGGCCGAGCATGCTATTGGGACATGCCAACACGCTCGCTGGTAGCTTTCATTACCTAGCCGTGGCCCTAATGGCCGTGCGTGCCATTGGCACATGCCAACACGCATCGCTGGTAGATTTTCTTACCAAGCCGTGGCCCTAATGGTCGTGCGTGCCATTGGCACATGCCAACACGCATCGCTGGTAGCTTTCCTTACCGGCCGTGACCCTAATGGCCACGCATGCCATTGGCACATGCCAACACGCATCGCTGGTAGCTTTCCTTACCAGGCCGTGACCCTAATGGCCACACATGCCATTGGCACATGCCAACACGCATCGCTGGTAGTTTTTCTTACCAAGCCGTGGCCCTAATGGCCGAGCATGCTATTGGCACATGCCAACACGCTCGCTGGTAGCTTTCATTACCTAGTCGTGGCCCTAATGGCCGTGCGTGCCATTGACACATGCCAAACACGCACGCTGGTAGCCTAACTTGCAAGTCGTGCAACCTAGGCCAACTTGGCCGTACGCGCCATTGGCACATGCCAAAACCCACGCCGGTAGCCTAACTTGCAAACCGTGCAACCTACCACCAATGCATTCCGCACATGCCATTGGCACATGCCACACACGCCACTAGCAGCTCTGGCATTGCCACTTACACTCAACGTGCAACCTACCACCAAGGCATTCCGCACATGCCATTGGCACATGCCACACACGCCACTAGAAGCTCTGGCATTGCCACTTGCACTCAAGGTGCAACCCGCAACAAAGGCATTTCGCACATGCCATTGGCACATGCCACACGCGCCACTAGCAGCGCCACTTGCACTCAAGGTGCAACCAACACTCGAGACATCAACACAAACCGGGGATGCTTTCGGGGTCTTGGTTTGGCGGTCACAGCATGCAGCATACACTACGCTCACATTAAGAAAGCGTGAATAGGAATAAAGCGGTCAAATAAATGAGGAAATAATGGTGAAAACGTTTTCACCCATAAACACCATGCGGTTACCACCTCCTCCCATTATTTCACCCTTTATTCTCTTCCTTCATGAGGCTAGGGTACGTTTCAATATCGACTTGTATAAATAGGTCTTACCTATTTCCACCAGACAACAAGTCTCGGTCAGGAGAAAAACACAACACTCTCAGAAAAGGCAACTTTGCAAGCTCTCCAAAAAAAAGCTTTCATCTCTTGCAAGCTTCCGAAGCTTTCACTTTCTGATACAAGTCGAGACACTACTCTCCCAGAATTATTCTGGTCTCAACACCTTTCTTTGCTTCCCTCCCCAAATCAACCCTTCTCCTCCACTTTGTGACCGAAGCAAGTCTGGAACGGCCATTTCTTGGTTTAGGCCGGACTTGTACAGATTAATCTCTCGAATCTAGAAAGTGCTCACGTGCAGCACATTTGTTTAGGGTTTAAAACAGTTTCTCACTCACCTACCGAATTTACCAAAATCGGCGGAAACGATTTTTACCCATAAACACCTGGATATTTTGGAGAACAGTGAAACCTTACTTTTTTTAGCTCACGAAATTGAGGAAGGTTATGTTATTCATATCCAGACTTGCGATTAAAAAAGACAAACATGTTTTA
The DNA here is from genome assembly GCA_023531295.1 of Papaver armeniacum. Lineage (NCBI taxonomy): Eukaryota > Viridiplantae > Streptophyta > Magnoliopsida > Ranunculales > Papaveraceae > Papaver > Papaver armeniacum. Next base: position 43,687 of record JAJJWW010014398.1, read on the forward strand.
GCGGTTATTTTGAAGATAACCCAACCTAGGATGGGATATCAAAGGTGCCAAACGCGACGTAATAGTTTTTATTTTTTTATTTTTTAATAATATATAACAATGGTCCCTAGAACTACACCTAGGTACATTAGCCTAGGATTTTATGCTATTACAGAGGTTCGATCCCGAATCTCCCATATGGGAGGGAGCTTAAGAACTATCATACCACTTGATGATTCTCCGACCAAATAGTTCAATGCTTGCTGATTTTCTTATCTTTCAGATGAGTTGTTTTGTGTTATCCAAGAAGATTACTCGCAAGATAAACTCTATACATCAAGATTTTTTGTGAGGGAAAGTAACCCACTCAGAAAGATCTGCATTCGAATTCTTAGGGTTTTATTTGTAAATCAATATTTTTAGGGGAATTAGGTTTCAAGGAAAAGAAGCCAGCAAGGTAAACCATGCTATGATTACAAACGTGGCATGGAGATTGGCGAACCTTCTTTTTTAATTTATGATCAACTCTACTAAAAGCCAAATATTTTCGTTCTTCTATAGCTACGCATGCTAAAAAGAGTTACTATACGTCCTGGACATGGATATGTATTTACTTTGTGTGAACTCAAATTCTTAAAAATGGACTTTCTCTCTCATTCTCCCACATCTTCCTAAAGAAAAAGAAAAGAAAAAAACTATTAAAACTTTTGTCTTCTTCTTGCTCGGATCTGGATTTGAGCAAGGGTTTTTAGTTTCTTTTATGAGTTTTAGTTATTTAATTTCTATTTCTAGAAGTTTTTCGTTGGTGTTATTTTTGGCGTATATGGACACATTTCTTTGCTACTTGGGCGATCTTAACTTTGTCTTTACAACGATTTTATCTTTGGTCTAATAGCGATTCTTCCAATTTTTCATGGTATTTCTAGACTTGTTATTCTCGATTCATCAAGGACTCTACACGGCTTTGCTTTAGATCCATTTTAAGTAAGAGGAATTTAGGCATCCGAGTTCGTTTTGATTTGAGGTTTTATGGAAAATACTTCATTCTCTGTAGAGCATTTATTAATCAAGAAGAGGAAAATCAGTACCAATGGTCAAATTTGATTCTGGTTCACACCATCATTCATGTCGTCATTTGTAGTTGTGTTTGCAATTAATGTTGTCATTTGTATTTGTGTTTGATTATTATTGTTTGTTTTGGAGTTTTGATAATCTTGTAAGCATCCATGGCATTCAACCATTAAGAAGTAGAACCCGGTCACATTTGAAGCTTTTTTTTCCCTGAAATTATTGCAAAGAGAATCTTAACAAAAGTTAAATCGTGTTTCTAACAATTTTACCTAAAGTTCTTTAGCTTTCTAGAATAACTTATAGCAAAGAGTTAAGCTTTTTATTTGGAAATTCCTTAATAATATTTTACTTGTTAGAAAAAAACGAGGAAGTTTTATTGATTTCGTTAACTGAATTGTGTTTTCGTGATAATGCTCGAAACATTAAAACATGTATTATTTCAGTACAATTTTGGAAAGTTACTTTGGATTCCCCATCTATGTCAGATATGGTTCTGAATATTCATTATAATTTTCTATTCTATAAATTTCAAACTTGTATATCCGGGGCGGATAGGAGTTGGAGTCCACACAACTAAGTGGTTCATACAAATAAAAAATGTTGTGAACGATTTCGGGAAAAAGTTATAACCAATTTGCAATTACATCAAGCAAGAAGGAGGAACACCAACTTCTATCTAGAATATTGTAACTATTTGGAGAGTGATAATAATCTGACAATACGGTAAGGAATTTCTAAAGCATAAATGACGGTATATACTTGGAATCCTCTATTACGTAAATGCCTTAACTTAATCTTGATGGTTCCTAGTTTTTCTCGATGTATAATGTCGAATATGACCTAATTTTAAGAAATTCCCAAAGAACTTGCAAAGGAGTTAGAAAATAAGCAATCACAATATCCACACGAGAAAAGGTAAAAACAACAACTCTGCTCTATCTGTCAAGGAAACAAACCTGCAATGCTTTTGCATTGAGAGAGATTTGCAAAAGGGTCATAGATTTCGTGAAACGCAATCGAAACTCAATGCAATGTAATACCAAGCAATGCTTAACTTTTGCGACTTTATTCCTAGAAAGGGTAACAAATCAACAAATAAAATGACAAACATGCTAGAAAACTTCTTTACTATTCTACATGGAAGAAATTGGGCCAAGCTTTTTAATTATTATTTTATATATGAAGGAGAATTCATGGACAATTTTATTTGGACTTTATCTTACAAGATTTACATTATTTCTCATAGACCAAACGACTATGAATTTGAAGTTAATATTTTGGTGATATGTTATTCTTAGAAAACTCGACAATTCTACAAAAAAATGAGCACAATCCGAGACGTAAAACACAACTATGTACCACTTTGAAAATCAACCGTTGAAAATTGACAGTTGAAATTAAGATTGGTAGATGGTGAGATCTAGTATCTCGAATTGTGCTAATTTTTAATAAAATGAACATATCATCAAAATATTAGTTTCAAAATTCATCCTCGTTCGGTTTCATAGAAAATTTATTCGTAGATTTTGTGAGATACTGTCCAAATAAGTATAAAATTTTCTTGGATATTTTTTTTTTTTTTTTTTTATGGTGAAATGAGGGAGCAACTCCGTTGGGTGCAACCAACATAGCTTAAAATTTTTTTTTGTCTTATGCTTTATATTTGGATTTTAATATGAATCTTTTTGAGGAAAAAAAAATGAAAAAAAGAAGAAAGAAAAGAAACTCCTACAATAGTCATTTTCTGCTTCTTTAGTTCGTAGTTCATTCTGAGGTTATTTTCAGATACTGTGTTAGAGTTTTGCGTGTTGAACGAGTGCCTTGCCTCGATTGTCCTTCATCAAACTCCGATATGTTGGAGAACTGTTCGCAGTTATGACATCCTGCCATTAAATCTCTCCGAAGCCAAACGACAGTCAACAAGCTATGTTGTCCACCAAAAACGAGATCGAAAAACTGGTGGATGAAGCACTCAAATTTGAGCTGCCACTTGTTCCGGGAAAGATCCTTTTCCAAAAGTTTAATTAAAAAGCCATTCAAAACACGTTTAATTATTGTTCATGGGATCGTAGATTACCACCAAAGTCCAAATGAACATTAATTTGTTTAGACTGTTTTTTCTTTTGTGATTAACTAATTTGGTCAGAGCATATCTCTAGTGACTGGGGCGGCATGGGCGGAATATTTATTTTTTCTCTTTCAAATTTGGATTTTTTTTGGCAGTGCTAGAATACTTTTCCTCTTTGGGGTGATGTTTCAAATTCAATGTTCCACGCCTGCAACGGTTGCTTACTTGTGCAAACGGATACTCAAAGCTCAAAGTTATAATGCATCAGAGGAAAATGAATTTATTGCTGACGATGATAAGTTGTCCGGTTGGTATATCATTGTCTACAATTTTTGTCTTTTAAAGCAGGTTACCCGTGATGTTCAACAGTATCACGGACTAATCAATGAGATAGATTCGTCCGGTTGCGAATAATGTTTGTTAAGTAGTTATCTACTTTACGGCTTATATCATTAACAACAGTTTTTAATTCTCGCTTTCATTGTTTTAGAACGCAATTGGGGGATATAGAAACTAATTGGGGGATATGAATTACTTCCCCCAACCCATGGTGTGTGCTAAGGGGTGACTTTTGGGGGCGAAAATACTAAAACACCCTTCCCTCAAAATAAAAATCAAAAAACTTAAAATAAAAAAACAAATCATATTCCCCATTTCCATCTCCACTTCTTATTAATCTTTTTAGGGTTAAAACTTTGAAACCCAAATGTTCCCCATTCTCTTTCAAATTCTAAATTTTCCCCATTTTCATTCAAATTCTCTTCTCCTTCTCTGTCGGAAGTGATGAAGAACATGTCGGAAATGATAAAGAACATGCCGGAAATGATGAAGACCACGGCGGAAGTGATGAAGACCATCTTAGGAAGTAATGAAGAACATGTCGGAAATGATGAAGGTCACGTAGGAAGTGATGAAGACCATCCGGAATTGATGAAATTCAATCCGGAACTAAATTCGGCATGCTCGATATAAATCTATTAATGCCGGTAGTCAAGTGAAAAAAAAATCAATTTTCTCGAATACTTTTCATCATGTGCCGGCATAGAAATTTAGGATGAAGACCACAGGAAGTGAGTTAGGCATGGTTATTTAGGATGAAGACCACGCCTAGGAAGTGATGAAGAACATGTCGGAAATGATGAAGACCATGCCTAGGAAGTGATGAAATTCAATGCCTAGGAACTAAATGCTTAAGCATGCTCGATATAAATCTATCAATGCTTAGGTAGTTAAGTGAAAAAAAAAATCAATTTTACGGATACTTTTCATCATGTTCTAGGCATAGAAATTTAAGCAAAAACCATGCCGGAAGTAGTTCCGGCATGCTCGAAAATCAGATAACTGTGTCGGATAGTGGCAAACAATTTATGAAAATTTCCAGCAAATGCCGGCATGGTTTTTTGGTTGAATACCATGCCGGCACCAAGCTTTTTCAGCTGCAACAATGGTGGATTCAAAGAAAAAAATTCAAATTTTCAACCTCTTAGCAGCAATTCTCTCATCACAATCATCTTCCATTTTCAAAAAAAAAATTCCACTCAAAACCATTTTCCCTCCTTCTACTCTCAACTAACCCACACAAATTCAAATAAAAATAAATACACACTAATTTATCCCCCAAATACTTAACATTTTACTAATTATAATTAATCAATAATCCTGATTAGTGGAGGCTAGATTAGGAGTTAAAAAAATAATTACATAGGGGGTCACCCAGAATTGCTATTGGGACACCGTTTTTGTCCTGTAGCTATATACCCAATTAATTCCCATATCCCCAATTGCGTCATCTTGTTTTAGGTGTGGTGTGGATTTGCTTTCCGAGCTATCAAAATGAAAATCTATGTAGAAATTAATAATTAACTTGGCTGCTAATGCCAAACATGAAAACACAAAAGAAGCTTTGGGACTTCTTGGAATCTTATTTACAAAATCAAATATGAATTATCTTATCTGATTCTTTATAGGCAGCCGACAATTACACCCAAAAATACCAATTTTTTAAAGATATTCGTGAAAATTATCCGAGACAGACACCATTTTTTTTTGTAGTAACATCTTATAGGGGCTGATGAAATCTTTAGAGTGGCTGATCCCTTATTCTAATATCTATTTAGTTGGTTAAGGGTGACCTTTCTGTTGGATATCTTCTTCGTTTTTATGCTGCTGACGATGATCCGAGATGCGAGAACCAGAGATTAAGAAAAGAAACGCAGAGAATTAGAAGACTATGAATTATGCATAGACCGAGTCGAGTATTGGATACTCTGTCCTTAAGACGAAATTCGCCCCACTCCGGTGCTAATGGGTTCTTACTTGCGAAACGTCTCCCATGATACAACGATCTTTCTTCCTCGAGTAGAAGCACTCCAAACTCAAGGAAACGGCGAACCAAAGTTAGTGTTTATCTCTCAATACTATGACAATAATGAATGCAAGTGAAATCAGATTTTGTGTGTGCTTTTCTTATATATAGAATGAAACATGAGTGGGGTTTATATACTTGATTGGTGTCTCTTAGGAAAGGACATAGTGTCTCTTCGCCAAGAGTCACATCTCTTTGTAAGAGTCCTTTCATGGAGAGTCACAACTCTTGGAAAGATTCCATTCATGGAGGGTCACTTCTCTTGGAAACAACCCTTCAATTATAACTAACATAATTTCTATTCAAAATTTCCAACAATCCCCCACATTTGAATAGAACTTCTAAGAATGCAAATGTTATGCGAGACACTAAAGAGAGATAAAGTGAAAAGTCATTGCATGGGGATAGGTAGCTTTTGGCTTTGAACCTTCCTTAGTGAATAACTATCGGATTTACTCGCTAACCGGTGAACACGATGTCTTGAACTATTCAGACTTTTAATGTAAACCAAGACAATAGTTATCACACAATGCCTTTTCTCACTATTTTGGTTCTACGGTTGTGTTCATTTCGGCCCTGAACAAATCCGGATTCATGAGTGCTCTAGGAAATTAAAGCCTTATAAAATTTCCATAGAACCTGCCACAATTCTACACTCACATAGGTGATGTCCCATTAAGAATACCCTGTAGTATCCCACTTGTAAATACAAGATATAGGCACCATTAAAAGCATAGCTTATCCTAATACATTTCAGAAACACATTTGTCTCATCATAGGAATAGGATGGAGTTTTATCTCCACGGTGTTTACTCCGAGTTATACATAACTTAGTTGTCCCTTTTGAACCTAGATCTTGGGATCTCCAGTCAACTAGGTTGGGTTACCATTATGTCACTCTTAATTATAGGCTTTAAATTAACCTATTCCCCTCGATGAACACGTTATCTCTAGTCATCAAAAATATTTTCCACGCGCGGTCCTTTAAGACTATTTACTAGAGACTTGTCCCCATTTTGTAGCACTATTACAAATTTATGTAATTTCTCTTCCAATTTTACTTGCTACAAATTATATCCAAAATCATGTCCGTACAAATTTACATCCATCTATGCATGCACTAACCAACGTGATTTTGTAACTCTCCGATTCTGGATAGGTCGGCCGTCCTTTCATCCAATTTGTTACAAACTAATCACATGTGTTCAATCACCATTTACGTCTAAATTTGACGATTGACATGAATAATTTGGATTTTAAAAACACCCCTGTTTTTCTTAGCCAGTATATAGCATATGGTTTACCCCCACATTTCAAGACTATCATCCAGTGTCATGAAACATCAATGAAATGGATGCATACGTACCCTTCTGGCCTTTTCCCTCACGGCCATTTTCTAAGTCATGACCATTACTACTGTTGTAAATTGGAATTGATTCTCAATGTTCCTCACGAACAGTAGATCATTAACCATTATACTTCTCGTCATAGTACTCCCATTCATTGAATACTATCCAACAACGGAACTGCTCTTAATTACCATGGCATTTACTCAAACACCAAATCTTTTGTACTGATATGGTAACAGTACCAACACAAATAACCAGTCATCTACTCAAATGACATCATTTACACCTCTACCAATACCAGGGTCGGAATCTATTCAGATTTCACCATATCTCAATTGGACGAAATATTTTCTAACGGGTGCCAAAAGAAATTTTATGCCGCTTCAAGTTCTGAAAGATAATCAATATACCAGTTGTGGGATTCTAATGCGCCTATTAGATTTCAACCCCCACAGTCCAGAGGTACACCAAAATTTAGAAACTCATTTTATCATTTCTTTCAATGATATGTACCCTTTTAGCAACACTACCTTGATCCGAACTTTGCCTTCCGCATCGTGACTCCAAATGGAGATTAAAATGTGTAATCAAGACAAAATCCTGGTCTACAAATTTCATTTCTTACTACAAAATCAAAAGAGCAACCAAGAATATTGGAAAATCATTCTGGGCTAGAACTGATTTCCTGCTCTTCAGAAATTTCGCAAAAATGAGGCTCATCTTTCCGAAATTTGTAAACATACTTATACAACTCCAAAAATTCTCAAATTTGGTGTCGAGTATCATCATAATGTGTTGTACACACGGTTAAAAGGAATTATCCAAATTCCTTTCCAGTTGAGAGATCCACCAGAATCTCTGCAGCGTTGTCAAACAACAAATAAAGAGAATTGGAGATTTAAACTGAGTAGGAGTTAACGTCTTCCAACACCCAACATGATTAGTCATATTTAAGAGACGCCATTCGTGTCTCTACGTGTCCCTTCAAGGAGTTGCTACTCAAAAAATTTAAGAGACGCGATTCATGTCTCCCAACGGACATAATTCAAATTGATGTCACATGCCTTTAACAGCAACGGCTGTAATCTGATAGATTGAAAACAGCCCTTTAGAGAAGTAACACGGATTTGTTCAAGAACTTTCATTATGGACCAATCTTCTTGAACTTTCAATGCATAAGAAGGAGCAGAGAAATATCAAGACCGATTTCAATTAAACAGAATTCTTGAACCAATATGTTCCAAACGATAGAAAAGATTAATAATCCAATCTAAACCGAAACATTTTGATATGTTCTGTATCGCACCCAAATAACGTCACAAGGAAGGGAATGGGAATATTAACCAGAGGGATGTTCTGATCTTACAGTACTCCTCGTCCAAACAGACACTACTCCGTTTGTGTTTGAATCCAAAATTCTAACGGCTATAATTATTATCGTTCCAATGGCTGATCACGATAACGTCCCTTGTGAATGATAATAATTATCAAGATACTAACAGATTCATTTCCGATACAACTGCTGTCACATTTATGCAAGGCTTGAGTTCCATTTCTTTCCTGGCGCATGTAGAACGTTACTTTAGTTCTTTGCCAAAAAAAAATCATTTTGATAATGATTTTCCCTTTTCCGACAAGTTTTGGTGTTGTTATTGACTTCTGATGTTACCGCCATCATATTTGTGCATCCCTCAGGCTCCATTATTAACTATGTAAAACTCCAAGATAGTTTTGTTAAGCCACACACAAAATAGCACGGAATAAAAATGCTGCTAATCAATAAAAAAAAAAAAAAAAACAAACAAACTTGTGATAAAAAGGAGAAGATAAAGAAGGAAAACTTTCGTCTTAAGATTGTTGGATATCTTCTTCGTTTTTATGCTGCTGACGATGATCCGAGATGCGAGAACCAGAGATTAAGAAAAGAAACGCAGAGAATTAGAAGACTATGAATTATGCATAGACCGAGTCGAGTATTGGATACTCTGTCCTTAAGACGAAATTCGCCCCACTCCGGTGCTAATGGGTTCTTACTTGCGAAACGTCTCCCAGGATACAACGATCTTTCTTCCTCGAGTAGAAGCACTCCAAACTCAAGGAAACGGCGAACCAAAGTTAGTGTTTATCTCTCAATACTATGACAATAATGAATGCAAGTGAAATCAGATTTTGTGTGTGCTTTTCTTATATATAGAATGAAACATGAGTGGGGTTTATATACTTGATTGGTGTATCTTAGGAAAGGACATAGTGTCTCTTCGCCAAGAGTCACATCTCTTTGTAAGAGTCCTTTCATGGAGAGTCACAACTCTTGGAAAGATTCCATTCATGGAGGGTCACTTCTCTTGGAAACAACCCTTCAATTATAACTAACATAATTTCTATTCAAAATTTCCAACACTTTCAAAAAAAAAAAAAAAATATCTTTACTTCTTCTCATCATCAACAACAACAACCAAAAATCAATCATCATCAACAAGAATTCCACAATAACCTAAAATCAATCATCATTAACAACAATTCAAAATCAATCATCATCAATAACCCTTCGATCAATCAAACCTAAAAAAAAAAAAAAAAAAAAAAAAAAAAAAAAAAAACCTAATTCTCTAATTTTAATCAACGACCCAAAATCAATCTATTGCAAATGAGATCGAAGTATGTTATTTTTTCTCAATCAAGTTCGAAAAAAACGATTTCAGAACCAGTTATGGTTGGCTTTTTGGTTTTCAGAAGCCAACCGTAACTAGTTACAGTTGGATTTAGTGAGTTACGGTTGGTTCCAAAAAACCAAAAATATGAGTTACGATTGGATTTAATCAGGTACGGTTGGTTTCGAAAAACCAAAAACATGAGTTACGGTTGGCTTCAAAAAAAAATTTATAAGGGGTTTTTGAAATTACCATCTAATGACCCTTTTTGTCCTATTATATCAACCTCTAATGATTTCATCGGCCCTATAACAGGTTACTTTTTTTAAGTAAACTTTTCCAGATATCATTCGGTTCCTGCCCTTTATACTATATATAGATGCATGAGTCGAATTATTTAAGACGACAGCTTTCAAGAGGATGCTACAGTGCTTCTTCCGGGGGACCGTATTTTCTTGGAGGGGACCAAATAATTACCACCAACCCATAGAGGTGGTGAGGCGGACTATGCAGTCACCTAATGTTATCAAGGGTAGTAGCATCAAGTTGCTTTTTGGGTTGGGAAAACCATTTTCCATATATCATCTTCAAGCGTCTCGCAAGACCCTTTCCGGATCACTTTCCGATTGTGTTAAGCTCATCGGACTCGGATTGGGGTGCATTTCAATTTCAATTAGCATGGCTTGAAGGTACTAATGTAATCCCTTTAATGAAAGATTGGTGGGAGTATTTTTCTTTTGTAGGTACGGCGGGTGAATGTTTTGTAAAGAAGTTGAACGCCTTAAAGGAGAATTTGAAGGTGTGGAATAGAGATGTATTTGGGAGCATTGATAGAGCTTTAGACACGGCTCTTACCAAATTGAAAGAATTGGACGATCTAGATGATGAAAGAGGTCTTACCGAAGTTGAAGAAGATATGTTTGTGACGGCTAAAGTGGATTTTGAGGTGGCGCATCGTCGACAATACATAATGTTGAGACAAAAGTCAAGAATTAGATATTTTAGGGATGGCGATCGCAACACCAAACATTTTCATCGAGTGGTGAAAGGTCATAGAGCTTTTAACAACATCAATAACCTTCGTATCAATGGACGTTGGACAGGGAACAAGGAAGAAATCAAGATGGGGATTGCAAATCATTTTGAGTTGGCGTTTAAAGAAATCTCAAACAACCGTCCTAGAATCAAAAAATATGTGTATAAAGCGTATTGATGAGAATGCAAGTATTTGGTTGGAGAGACCTTTTAGTGAAGAAGAAGTTAAGAACGCAATTAAAGATTTGGGAATTGATCGAGCTCCAGGTCCGGATGGGTTTCCTATGAAGTTCTTTATTGTTTGTTGGGATTTCCTAAAATAAGATTTGATGAAGGTTTTCGAAGAATTTCATGACCACAATGTTCTTCATTCGTCATTGAAAAACAATTTTATTGCGCTTATCCCTAAGAAGGCGGGTGTAAAGGAAGTAAAAGATTTCCGGCCTATTAGCCTTATTGGGAGTGTGTACAAAATCATTTCAAAGGTTTTGGCAGAGCGTTTAAAGGTACACCTTCCTACTCTAATCTCAACAAGTCAATCTAGTTTTATTAAAGGAAGACAAATTCTTGATGGAGTATTGATAGCAAACGAATGTGTGAACTCTAGACTTCGTCAAAAATTACCAGGGTTGGTTTGCAAGCTTGATTTTGAAAAGGCATTTGATAATGTGAATTGGATTTTTTAAATGAAGTTTTGTTCAAAATGGGGTTTGGTGGTGTTTGGAGGGCTTGGATTAGAAATTGTTTAACATTCTCAAAGTTCTCGGTTCTTGTTAATGGATCGTCTTTTGGTTACTTTGGTAGTGAAAATGGACTTCATCAAGGAGACCCTCTCTCTCCCATTCTTTTCACTATTGTTGGTGAAGTCTTAAGTTGTATGTTGAGCAAAGCACAAGAACTTGACCAAATCTCGGGTTTTTCGGTCAAGGAGGGGGGAACAAAAATAAATCACTTGCAATTTGCCGATGATACCATCATCTATCTTGATGCTAAGAGAGAACAAGTCGATGCTTTTTGTTACCTTCTTCTTTGTTTCGAGTTAACTTCGGGTTTGAAGATAAATTTCTCTAAAAGTAGTTTATTTGGGGTCGCGGTCGAGGAGGAAGTTGAAAATTATGCTAACATGCTAGGATGCAAGTATGCAAGTTTTCCCAGCGTATATCTTGGTCTACCTTTGGGAGACAAGGTAGGGGGCACTCAAAAATGGGAAAAAAATATTTGAAATTTGTGGGAAAAGAGTCACTTCTTGGAATGGAAAAACAATAGCAAGAGGAGGTAAGTTAAATCTCATCAAAAGTGTTTTAGCTAGTTTACCCATTTATTATCTTTCTATTTTTCTTGCTCCTTGCTCCATAACTAAGAAAAATGATAGAGTTGTGAGAAATTTCTTATGGGATGATGAAAATAAGAAAAGAATTCACAATATTGGTTGGAAATTGTCTTCAAAACCAAAAAAATAGGTGGTCTTGGTATAAGAAGAACTAAGCAACTAAACTCGGCTTTGCTAAAAAAATGGTGGTGGCGCTTTGGTGTAGAGAAAGATGCGTTGTGGAGGAAAATCATAGTTAAAAAATTTGGCGTAACATTTACCGGTTGGGAAACTCTCCAACCCAAAGGATCGAAAGGTGGTAGCTTGTGGTTTAATATCTATTAAGAGCATGAAGAATTCAACAAGAATATTAGAATCAAGATTGGAGAGGGTAAGGAAACTAGATTTTGGGAAGATTCTTGGCTTGGTGAAGGAAGATTATGTGATATGCCTTTGGATTATGAAGCTTCGAGGACCAAGGAGTTTTTGGTGGCTAGTATGTATGAAGTTAGGGAAGGTGGTGTAAGGTGGGCGTTTATGTCTAGGCAAAGATACTCTCAAACCATTACAAGTGAAGTGTTATCTATATCAAATCTTCTTTCCTCAATCTCTATTCAAGAAGGGGTTATGGATACCCGAATTTGGGTTGGTAGTGATCATGGTCAATACACGGTTAAGGATGGAATTAAAGACAACCGCGATCAAGGTGAGACGGATTATCCAATCAATGTTGTTTGGAGCAATGAGTACCCACACAAAATTAATTTCTTTCTTTGGCTCCTTTCTCATGATCGGATAATTACGGCGGATAAACTTTTAAGAAGATGTATGGATGTTTCTTGTGTATGTTGTTTTTGTGAGGAAGACGATGAATCGAGTTCGCACTTGTTTTATGGTTTTTGGAGAATCCGGAGAATTTGGGATTACTTTGTTGAAGGGTGCCACTTTGGATGGTCATACGACCCTAATATCATTACATCTATGAAGGATTGGAAGTTTAATTGGGGAGATGAAAGACTTAGTCGAATATGGAATAAAATCCCGGTTGCTATATGGTGGTGTATATGGAAAGAGCGAAATGCAAGAACCTTCGATAACAAAAAGAAAACTTTGGCAAGCCTCATTAGAGATATCAAATTACAAGCGTTCTTTTGGGCGGAATCGAATACAGAAATGTTAGGGCTTACAGCAAATACGGTGATTTCTCTATGGGATTCATTATACCGATCTCCATAATTTTTTGTGTTTTTTTAATTGGGTAGCCGAATCCCCTTTCGGTTCCCCTTTTTTTGTTCGGTTGTATTCTTTGGGTTAAGGTACCCCCTTAAGTGCCTTTCTTCAATGAAATTTCTCTTTGACCGATCAAAAAAAAAAAAAAAAAAACTTCACCAAGTGCTAATTTTAAAAAGTGAAAACTTGCCAACTAATCGGATAAAAAATTTGTTATCCAGATGAAACATTTGGAATTGCATTGCAAGTAATCATATTGTAAAATCTCCTAATTTTTTTTTGATCGGTAAAGAATTTGGTGCTGGCGAGTTTCGAACTCGGGTCGCCGATATCATCACCCAACGGCAATACCACTGTACTACAGTGACACCGGTTAAAATCTCCTAATCTTTGTAACACAAGGAATGTGACCTTGTAACCCTGTTGTATTCATTCTTGTAAATAGATTGCCTTTTCATTCATTGAGAAACCACTTTAGTGTTCGTCCCAACTTGTATGACCTTTGTTAGTCTATGGGAACGTTTTTCTTTTGGTTTCTCTTTTTTTTTTTTTTTTTTTTTTTTTTTTTTGATCTTCATGACTAACCGTTTTTTTTTCCCTTTGATGCAAAAGTAGTTCTCCATCTTTAGATGTCTATTCCTTTTTCGATATACATTCCTTTTGGAGTCCAATTTTGTGCACACTCCTTTAAAGAGTGTGCATGTAACAAACCAATCATATTGGTTGCCCCAAACTAACACTTATCTAATATTTATATTTCTTTTATTTTAAATATAATTATAATCTAAAAATGGTAAGAATATATGAAAATGCGGGGGTCTAACAACCACACCCAACAATTCATTTGGCAATCTGAGAGGACTTACTCCAATAAAGCTTTCTAGAGAATCAACTAGACAGTCAGACTCAATCTAGATTAAAGTATATCAAAGAGTTTAATATCTCTAACTCTTAATTCAATCCGCAATCAGCAAATAGAAATCTGCGAGCCCGATTGAATATAAGAGGAGTTACTTGAACGGTACCAAAGACCAATGTTCAAGTGTCAATCAATGTAAATCAACAATCAAAGGTTGGATATTCTAATTGATTGATCTTAACGCACAACCTGTGATATTTCAATTATATAAAAAAATATAATGCGGAAAAGAAATAACACAGACACCAGAATTTTCTTAACGAGGAAACCACAAATGCAGAAAAACCCCGGGACCTAGTCCAGATTTAACACCACAGTGTATTAAGCCGCTAGAGACACTAGCCTACTACCAATTAACTTCGGACTGGACTGTAGTTGAACCCTAATCAATCTCACACTGATTCAAGGTACAGTTGCGCTCCTTACGTCTCTAATCCCAGTAGGATACTACGCACTTGATTCCCTTAGCTGATCTTACCCACAACTAAGAGTTGCTACGACCCAAAATCGAAGACTTGATAGACAAATCTGTCTCACACAGAAAAGTCCATAGGATTGAATAAATCTGTCTCCCACAAAAATACCCAAGAGTTTTTGTTCCGTCTTTTGATAAATCAAGGTGAATAGGAACCAATTGATAACCGGACTTATATTCCCGAAGAACAGCCTAGTATTATCAATCACCTCATAATAAACTTAATCGACTAGTGAAACAAGTTATTGTGGAATCACAAACGATGAGACGAAGTTTGTTTGTGATTACTTTTCTATCTTGCCTATCGGAGATATAAAATCTCGAGCCAATTATTTCAATTGCACTCAACACGATAGAAACAACAAGATCAGATCACGCAAATACAAAGATAATAGTTGGGTATGGCTTCACAATCCCAATGAAGTCTTCAAGTCATTAACTTACAGGGTCTCAAGAAGAAACCTAAGGTTAAAGGAAAATCGACTCTAGTTATGCAACTAGTAACACATAGGAGGTGTGGGGATTAGGTTTCCTAGTTACTAGAGTTCTCCTTTATATAGTTTCAAATCAGGGTTTGCAAAAGCATTCAATATTCACTGTTAGATGAAAAACCTGATTCAACCAAGCTAATATCTTTCAACCGTTAGATCGAACTTAGCTTGTTACACACAAATGAAATGTACCCCCATTTAGGTTTATGTAGCCGTACCTAAACATGTACACCAGGTTGCTTCACAAATAGTTAACCAAGGTTAGCCATATGATTACTCTCATATCAACCTTATTCATCTTAACCATAACTAGTTCAAATGACTCAAATGAAACTAGTTAAGAGTTTTTCAATTGTTTAGAAAACAAAATTGAAATCAAATCAGTTTGATTCACTTGAATCAATCATGAACATTATAGCCACGGTTTTCAAAGATTGTATTCCTTATGATTTAAATGTTTAGGTTCATGGACTTGACCGATTTGACAAAGTAACCAGCTTAAGTATGCGTACTTAAGCAACCAGTTTTTGAGTTTGTAAAGTTTCCAAACTCAACAGAATTTTTCGGTTCAAAAACTTCCTCCAGTTTGCGTACGGGTATGCATACTTAAGGTGACTAGTTAAGAGTTTTGCCAAAACCAAACTCAGCAGAAATTCTCGGTTTTAGAACTTTCGCCAGTATGCGTACTTGTACGCATACTTAACCTGTCTCCTTCACCAATTTCGTATACACACATATGCATACTCTTGGCTCCCGGTTTATGGACTTATACACTAATGTGCAAACACACTATATATGCTTATATCCAAAGATGGTTACATCATCAACTCTTTATTTCAATCATTGAAACATTCTTCTATAATGTCAATAGCCTTTTTCACACACTATTAACATCAAAGCAATGTTCAAGATATTGAAATAATCATTATTGAAACCTTCCAAGTCTTACACCAAATGATTGTATCACAAAAACCATGTAAGATGTTACTCGGCAATTTTCTCATGATATAAGATGAACTTGGTTGAAGCGAAAGCTTACTACCACATATTTCGAGAAATATGTAAGCGAGATATACTCATCTCGAAATCTCAAATATCAAATGCGTATAAAGAAAACTATATCGTAACACGACTTATGTCTCAATATAGGAGATAGTAGAAATAGACTTTCCAAGTGATAGATAAGTTCAAGTCTCCACATACCTTTTGTCGAAGAATTTCCACAAGC
This sequence comes from Papaver armeniacum, assembly GCA_023531295.1. Taxonomy (NCBI): domain Eukaryota; kingdom Viridiplantae; phylum Streptophyta; class Magnoliopsida; order Ranunculales; family Papaveraceae; genus Papaver; species Papaver armeniacum. The sequence goes on from JAJJWW010014398.1 coordinate 59,857, forward strand.
TCCCCTTAGTAGTTCTTCGTCTTAAAGAGATGAACGTCGAGAGATTTAAGCTCAACTACACTATCTATGTCCTAGTCCAAGACATCTATAAATAGGCTAGAAATCAAGATTTATAGTTTTTATCACTTACATTGACAAGCATGCTTAAGATAGCAACGCATGCGAGTTTGACCGAGCAATGTTCTAACAATATATACTCCATCTAAAAACGGCAAGAATATATCATAAAAGGAAACAGGTAAAAGAGTTATGTTGGATCTTTTGAGTCAAAGTTGCATCTTCATCATGATTGTAATTAGTTAATTAATTTCACCTATATGATCAACAATACTTCTATTCACCTTACCTTGTTCCCTCTCTCAAAATCAGAACCACTTTCATTAGAATATTTCTTACTCTTTAATGAATCCATCATCATCTCCTTCGTTAATTGGTACTTTCAAGGAATTTTATATGGCCACAACCTAATTAAACATCGACTGAATCGACATGTGAATAGCTTATCAGTAATCCGCAATCCAATCTTTCAAATTCCTTTACTCTTTAGGGCAATCTCAAATAAGAACAACAATCTCATTTCCATTAACATCACTATATTCTTTCAGTTATTGATCCCATACATATAGTTAACAACTGAATGATTTAAAACTCAACAAATTAGGTACAAGTGAAATAATAATACATAAATTTATCTTTCTTCTATGTCAATAACACAAACTGGAAGGATCAAACATAATCAACAAAGAAATCGCAAGGAAACTTCTTTTTTTTCCCTTAATCCACGAGTCTTACTTGCCATTTTTAGATTCCAATTTATATTAAAAAATAAAAAATAAAAGATATAGATATTAGATAACGGTAGATTTTTGGCAGCCAATAGGATCCATTTGTTACGTGCACACTCTTTAAAGGAGTATGCACAAAATTGGACTCTTCCTTTTGCTCGTCTTTTGTGGAGATATTACCGAAAATCTCACCACTCACAAATTTTTACTTTGGAAAGATAAATTTCTTCCTTGTCAGCGAGATTATAATCAAGGTCATGTGAAGTTGTATCCCTGGTAGGCCTGTCAATATATGTCTGATATCCGGAATCTGTTTCCGATTATTCGAGATCCTATAGGATTTTATCCGTTTTATCGAATACCGGATATCAGATCGGATAATTTGTCGGATATTTCCCCCTTAACCTATCGGAATCGGATTGAGCTCTATCCGTTTGGTTAATATCCGATATCCGATTGTGTAGGGCGTACTTGTAATTTTCCCATACCGAGTCTACTAGTCGAGGAGTCGAGAAGATTGAAGACTGAAGAGAACTCATTTCCCTTTTCCTTTTTTCTTCTCTTCTCAGTTCTCACTTCTCAATAATTAATCACTCAATCAGGTATTGATTCTCCCCCCCCTCTATGTTGTTAATAATTTCTCTTTTAATTTGTTCGATTTCTATGTTCGATTCTTATGAAATTAGGGTTTCTGTGTTGCAATAAAAAATTAGGGTTTCTGTATGGATGAAAGATTTGAGATGGGTTTAAACTGAATTAGAATATGAGGTCAAAGAATAACTTAATATTGATAGTTAGGGTTTGATAAAATTACAAGTACGATCTCAGTTCGATCTAAATCCCTCCATCTTCTAGGGTTTTCAGTTTCATGGTTTTCATTTTTATCCAAGATCTGCGACTTGTTATCACCATTTCTTCCTATCTTTTTAGTCTTATCATTGTCAAATTTGGGCTAATCTCTTGTTGTTAATGTTTATTGCATGCTCCCAATAAAGGTGTTAAAACTCCAGTAGCAGCAAAGAAGAAGAATGTAAGTTGTAATCTCCAAGTGTTGTTAGTATTTTGATTTAAAAAAATGATGTGAAGTTTAGCCAGATGTTGTATTCTCATGTCTCTTAAAGCTTATCATGTATTATTAGTATTTTTCTGTGTTTTGTGGTGCATAACTTCACAAAATTTTAAGTTCCCTACCGAACAAACTCCCCTGTATCTCTAGGAACCTGCACTAACTTTGCACAGTATTGTTGTGCAACGGTGCAAGGGGTTAGCATTAGTTGCAGGTCTGCAACCGGTGATTTCGTGGACTGGGTTGGTTGCCTGCTAGTCTAATTTAAGATTAGTCGATGGTGCTATTCTTTTCAGGGTTTGTAGTTTAGCTTTGATTGGTTGACCACAGATATGAGCTTCAATTTTCTCTTGTGGATATCGAATTGTAACACTATGATTGTTAAGGAGTTGTTGAAGTCTTATTAAGAGATAGTGGTGGTCCTAGTATAGATATGTGGGGGTGCTAGAATTAGTCACAGCTAAACGTATCTTGATTCACGTATTAGAAAACTTAAAATGCTTTTAGTCTACTGCTTCTTATTTACCATCTCACTTTAATGGTTCAAATAGTTGTTCTTCGTGTATCATTTTGTATAGAGGAGCTAAACTTCTTATTGTTGAACAATTTTCCTAATACTGCTGGTTGTATCATGCTATCACTGTTAGTCTGCATCACTATTTGTTTTTTTCTTTATAAGTGATTGTTTGTGAATGCAGATATGGAAGTCGTTGACTGAAGTTGATGCAATGATGCAATATGCAACCAGGCTGCCAAGGAAGATCATCACTAGCCTGTTGACATTGTTTTTAATGTTAAGTCTGTTACAAGAAGACATGTTTTTTTCTTTTTGGCTGTTGTGCTTTAGTTTGCAGATTGTTTGTAGTTTGTTTTTCATGTGTGATGTGACTGAGAGAATGGGAGTAGTGTTTGTACGGGTTTGTCTTAGTTACACTGAACATTTTGAACATTAACCCTGTTAAATTTTCAACATTTACATATGTTCCCAGAAACCGGATTTTATCGGGAAAAAATTCGATATCCGATAGCTTATCCTTAACCTTATCGATATGGAATTTTTGGATTCCGCCGGATATTATCGGATATTCGATATCCGATAACTCTTAACCTTAACCTTATCGATATGTCCAATATCCGACGGATATTTATCCGTTGCCAGCCCTACTCCCTGGGTACATGTTAAGGATAATTAAAAAATTATTTTCTTCTCTTGGATTCTACGATTTTTTTTCTGATATATTAAAACTTTTGGGAATCAGATTGTGTAATTTTAAAGTTCTTGAAAATGCACATCTCTCTTACCAATAAAGACTAAATTCCGTTTATACCCATAATTTGAAGGGAATAAACCAATAAGAAACAAATTAGAGTTTTATACTCATGTATTGACCAAATCACTAGTTTTCATTTTGAAGCAGAGAATCACCGTCAAAAAAATTCGAGAAACTCATCATTAATCTTTTTCCAAACCTACCAAGATTAGGATAAGTAACATAGCACAACATATACAAAAGCGATAAATCCAAGAACACCCAATTTTTCAATTTAATTGATCCCAAATTCTTCAATGCAATTGAAGAGACAGAAAACCATCTTAATCAAGCACACCATATACAAAAACGATGAATCTTTATACACCCAAGTCTGTTAGGAGATTCGATGATAAATAAGCTCTTTATAAAAATTGTCTGTGATTTCCCTAAATTTAATTCAATGAACACCCAATTTTTCTTTTACCTACGTTCCAACATTGTTTTTCTTTTTGATGTGTTAATATGATATTGGTTTTAAGAATTTGTAGCACAGATCCTATGATTTTTATATTTCTATGACTATTACTTTCTGCATATGGAAGACGAAACAGGTCGGTGAGAGGAATTCAGATAGAAACGGAGAGATAAAACGTCTATTTTATTTTATTAGAGGGTAATTATGGAAAAATATTTGTGCTTAATACTATTAATTCTATTAATATTAATCCAATGCACAATCCCAAAAACCTAGATAAAAAGTGGGTCATTAACTGCTCTTATCCTGTATACGGGTATATACAAGATAAGAATACCCTTATAATTATGAGGATTTTGCTGATGGCTCTATTAAGTGCCCGCTAGTTAATTAAAAATATGGATAACACTTGTTTTAAGAGTAAAATTGTGAATGGGAGACTGCTCCAAGTCACAACAAGTGATGCGATTATGAAGCTATGCGTTTGATTTCCCTAGCTGACGTCCTTTACAGCCATAAGAGTTTCTTCGGCCGCAACGAAGACTTTCGACTATTCTGCCTCTAACAGATAGTATATTGATATCCTTCAGAAATATATACAATTAAGGTAATGATAAATGAGGGATCTTCAAGGATAAAGAAGATATCAAGGAAACCTAAACAATTAGGATAGCTTACTCTCTTCAAAAGGTTATAAAGATGCATAATCGATTCTACCTCACAAGATCAATCTAATGGATACAAAACTTGTGAAATTACATATGTATGAGATGAATATAACTTTGTAGTTTATATCAATATTATCCCCTGATCGATAGTTCTTGAATGATCATATAGCAGAAGAGATGAACCTTAAAATTAATAGACAAGAACTACGATGATCAAGATAAGATCCGGATATCAAGAACTATCAGGTGAAAAAAAAGTATGATCAGGCTTCACGAATACCTTAGTGAAGACTTCGAAAGTCGTAACCTAATACAGTTTGGAGAAGAAACCTATGTGTTTAGAGGACGACTCTAGCCACAACTAAGACATAAAGGTATTAGGATTGAGACTTTAGTATGCAGAAAGAGTCATATATTTATAATGATTAACAAGGCTAGATAACTTACAATCAAAGCTGAGTTCGTGAACTAGTTCCATATGAATTAATTTGGCACCAAGTAAGATCACTTCTCATTATAGATTGATCATATAAGCATGTCAGGAGTTTTCCTTGAATTACAAGTAAGATTATGCACCCGTGTATCTATCAATATAAGTTCTATGCTTAGCTCAAGAACTGGTTAAGTTAACCGAGAACCATCAAGCAATCAAGTTCAATAACTCTCAAATACTAAATCTGTAACACCCCGAGTTCCGGACCAGGGTCAAACCCATATGGAGATCCGAACTCAAAGCGTTACGGGTCGGAAAGATACTTATGCATATAACTCTTCTAATTTATTTATAACAACAAACGTAATTTAAATTTTCTAACATGAATTTAAACATATGAATTAGATAATCATCTTTAACAACATTTTCAACAAATATATTATTTAAAATTACATTTCAAGCAATATAATAAAATAATTCGATCACTAAGCTAATCATTCATAACTTTATTGCGCCACTCGATAAATCTGCAAGGATGTCAATTGGGGTGAGATGAATGACTCAATAGAATGCATTCCCAATTCTCCAAAGATGCGCAAACATAATCATTTTATCAAGCAAAAACATATAACAAGAACGCATTATAACTTCAACGAATCAATGATATATTCAAGAATCACAATACCTCAATATTTTCGATAACTTATCCAATCTAAAATTCAGTCTATGGGTTCACAACATTAATGTTATTATCAACAAATCATCCATTTAGGATCAACTCAACAATTCACATCAACAATATTGTTTTCAACTACTCATCCATTTAAGTTTCCACACGCCAATCACATATTAATATTGTCACCAACAAACTATGAGTTTAAAATACCACAATAATTGTCAACAGGCCATTCATCAATGATTCAACACATATATTCACGCATAAATATAGTCACACAGAAACCATGAGTTCACTAATCACCCATTTGGGATTTAACACATCAATTCACAATTCATCCATATAAGTTCACACTTGAGTTCAATAATTTATTGATTATATTTCGCATATTAGTTCATAACACCAATTATGTTTTCCAACAAATCATATAATATATATTTCAACACATGATTCACAATTTAATATTGTCATCACAACAAGTAACCATGAGTTCATAATACCAACAATACTTTTAATAATTCATCCAATTAGATTTCACAAATTAAGTTCATAACACCAATAATAATTTCAACAAATCTACCAATTTAGGTTTTAACAATTGAGTTCACGGTACGAATACCTTGGTTCGTACACCCACCTATCGTTTATCGGCACGGACAGCCTCCATCGATGGTCAGGAACAAAAGTTCCTATGGGGATCATACCCATATGCTCTTGGGGATCATTACCCGTTTCATTAACAGTACGAAAACCTTGGTTCGTACACCACCTATCGTTTACCGGCACGGACAGCCGCCATCGATAATCGGGAAACACAAGTTCCCATGGGGATCATTACCCATTTAACTCTCGGGGATCATTACCCGCCATTAACATGAAACCTTATTTCATATAATGGTAAAACATGAACTCATTTCCTTTTGATAAATCATTTTCACAAACAACACAAGCAACCATGGCTTAACAACATCAATTTCATTCAAGCATTTAATCAAACACACTAACTGCAACCACATTACATTATATGTTTCATGGTGATAACTTTATCTGATCATCCTAAAATTTTACAAGAACATTCTTGCCAAATTATTATACAACATATCCAAAATTCACACAAAAACAACGGTTCAAACAAAAGATGTTGAATTTATAATGACAACATAAAAACTGGGCAGATTACATGTTGTTACCAAACAATTCATGATAAATTCATAACAATCTGAAATTGACCCAATCCAAAGCACACTGAAAGATAAGATGTTTATCTACAACTTTTATTTAGACCTCAATTCCTTTTAATACCATTAAGACTTCCTAAGAACATCAAAATCACAGCAAGGCGAAACTGTCCAGAAATTCAGAAATTATCACCCAATTTCAAACAAAGTTTCAACGGTGAATATACGGTGGAATACTCTCAAATTTTAACTAGAGATACCCAATCATGTTATATACCAATAATAGAAGTCTGATCATCAATAATATGTATCAAATTAAATAGGCAAATTTCAGAACCCTAATGATATAAGAATAAACAAAATGGAAAACAAAGTATAACAAAGAAACACAAAGAGAATAGGGATTAAACATTCTACCTCAATTACATTGATTCTCCAATGAATTTCCATGGTCTCCCTCTCTAAAATAAACCCTAGCTTTATCTCCTTCTCCCCCTAGCCTTTTGTTCTCTAACTTGTATAAGTCATTTTCTAAACATTTTGTTATAAAAAACCTTAATAATACTAATATTTATATTTCTTTTAATTGTCTTTTCATCTTCTATTAATTTTATTTTAATTATTAAAATAAATTAGGTGACTTTATTTCCACCCTAAGTTAAGGTAAGGGAAACAATATAAACCACATGGTTAGCTAAATTGGGTATAACCCGACCCGAAACCGTAACTAAAAATACAGGGTATTACAAAATCAATTCGTGAACTTTCCAAAATAGTGTGTGAACAAATTATCGTCTCGGAGTTCAAGAACTTTTTGTATCTATAAATTTGCGAACTATCCAAATCAGTTCGTGTACTCAAGTTTCAAATGTATGCAGGAACCTCTTAAAATTATCCAGTTCGTGTACTGACCAAATCAGTTTGTGTACTTGAGGATTCAAAAGTATCCAGGAACATCTCAAAATCTCTTCGCGAACTGAAAAAATTAGTTCTTGTACTTGAGTTAATGAGAGATTTAATTCATCAAGTATATTATCAATAAGCTCAAATTTCGTGTACTGACCAAATCAGTTCGTGAGCATGAATATAACTTGATTTATACTATGAACTTCTTACGTAATTATGATATGTTGAACAATAAATTCTTCTCAACCTATACGATAAGTTCTTTAAAACTTTCATTGCTTGAAATTATTGTAGTTGCAGGAAATCCTACAATACATCCCTCACAAGAATTCATAATAATCAACCCATATTTAAGAACAACAATCACACTTTTTATTAATTGAGTTAAAGAATTTTACAAAGTGGAAATGAAATCAAGAATACAACTATTGCTCTAGACTTTCTCTCTCCTCAAAACTTTCCCTCCGCTCCAAAAATATCTCTCCCTTCTCTTATGCCTGCTCGGCTCTTTATATAGGATATTACATAGTGGGTGACAGTTAAGCTGTCCTTTATTTTAGGATCTGACTTGCGATATTCTCGAAAGTATACAAGTATTAGAGTTCGCAACACTTCTAAATCTCGCTAGGTCTCCACATCTTTATCGTGTTTAGGCTGTCGTCATCTGTTGCGTCATTTCTGTAACCAGTCTACGATATCTTCACAGTGTGTCATATAAATATTTCGCAAAGGTATTGATGTTGCGATATTCTGATCCTACATCTTGCCTCTTCTCATGTCTTCTTTGCGAAGGAGAGAATGTCATGAGAATTAGTGCTTCATGATGCCGCAACCGTTCATTTTTCCATATTCTTATATATTGACATGATTCTGTACTTTTACGCAGAATTTATTACACGTATCTCTTCTTCCATCCATTTATTGACACGTCCCTTTCAACCGCTATTTCTCAACCGTTCACGTCTACTCTTCGCATTAAATATGCTTATCTTCTCGAGAATCCTTCTCTCTATATATATTCTTCTTATTCTTTTCTTTTTCTTTTTTACTTTCCTTCTTATCTTTTCTGCAACTTTTCTTCACTGTTTCTCCGTAAATTCCGCTCCTGCTGCTGTAAATTTTCTTGTTTCCACTTCTTTTGATCTTTAATCTCTTGTTCATTCCCATACTAAAAATGGCTCCAGCTGGTCGTAAATACGAAACTTCTCTTGAAGGTATTCAGAAAGATCTCGAAGGGAGAGGTTTTACATTAACCACCATTCCCGATCAAGGAGCTAAATCCATTCTTTCCGATAAACTTTTTTTTGATCATCATTGTGATGATAAAGAAATCATAGTTTCGCTTGGTCAGATTCTCGCTGGCTTTCCCATCCCTCTCTATGATCCTAATCTTCCCTTGTTTTAAGAAATTCTTGCTCATGCGAAATTCTCGCGAGCCATCTACCAATTGAGTGGGGATTTGCATTCGCTTAATGCTTGAATTCGCCAACCGCGGTCTTTGGTAAAGGATCTCTTTATCCAAAAGAAGTCGGGGATCCTGAATTTGAGGATTTAGAAATATTATAGAAAAATATACAAGAGAGAGCTTCTTTGAAAATTACGAAGTAATAAACATGAAAAATGATAAAACTCATTTGGGGTGCTCGCTTGAAGAGGAAAGAAAATGTTGCCAGCGATAGAATACTTATGCAGGACATTGATTGGCATTCTGGCAAGAATAATATTCCTCGTCACTCTAAAGACGACAGATGGTGCGTCTTTCCACTGGTTTTGAAGGGACCTTATATTTCGGGTTCAAATGTGCTTCCTGCGAATCTCGCTACTTATCAACCTTGGGTATTTAATTGGCCCGAGAAAGCGAAAGAAGTATGTCTTCAAATCTTGCTCACTTCATAGCCTTTCATTTGTTGTTACTTTCTTGTTCTATAATTCTTGCGAAAATTTTAGATTAAAAAGCTGAGATCGAGCTATAATAGGACTAGGAAGGCTAGCACTTTATCTGCTCTACGCTCCATCACAGATGAAGTAAGAAATATTTTTATAATTTTAACAATATTGTTGCCTCTGTTTCTTATCTTCATTTGTGTGCGAAGGTTGGTGTTGTAGTTGTTGAAGAAGAAAAAGGATCTAAGGTTGCAAAGGCCAAAGGCAAAGGTAAAGGTTCTCTTCGCAAGGAGAAATCTGCTGCTCCACCTTCAAAGAAGCGAAAAATTCACTCTCCCTCTCCTTCAAATATTCAGTCTGGTGAAAGCTCTGATGATGACGATAATGATAATGTTGATACATATTTCGCGAGGGAAGATTTTCCACCCGAATCTTCTATGGCACAATTGTCTAGCATCTTCTCTGACTCCATGCACGGGATCGGGGATGATCATCTCACTGGCACATGCAGAGCTCTTGCGAGTATCTGTGATAACCCTTTATTAGATGGTGGTGATTCTCTTCATGGGGTCTCCAGATCAGTGACTCCTAGTTTTCAGAATTCTCTTGGTATCTTGGTATGCCTTCATTTCTCTTTTTGTTCATAATTATAATTTAAAGTTATACTATATCTTGACAATTTCTTTACTTTCCTTTGCAGACTAGGAAAGCTTCTTTCGTTGTTGCCTCTGATTTTGAAAAGAGACGTGGTATTATTGAAAAGAAAAATCTTCAACTTCGCAAGAGAAGCGAAGAACTGGAAGCTGAAGTTGTTGATCTTCGCGAGAAGAACAAACAATTAAAAGCTGATTCTTCTTCTCAAAAGGACAAAATATCTAGTCTTCAGGATGCCAATAAGCAACTTTATGGTATGAAACTTTTCATTTTCCCCTTTCTTTTATTTTCTCATTATCCTCCCTCATCTAACTTATCATTTTCGCAGACGTCTATAATCTTTCTGATGAAGCCATTCTCCTTCACACATTCTCCAATTCTATAGATAATAATACCCTCCTTGAACACCTTAATAATTCCTTAAATAGTTTTTCAAATGACAAGATTGAATCTCTTCCCATAAATGAACTCAAATCCAAACTTCGCCTCTTAGAAATTGACCATAGATCCAGCTTGGGCTTAGCCAACCAATTTAAGCGTTTCTAACTTAATTCTAAAGAGAAGATCACTACTTTAAGAACCAAAATCAGTGATCTCATAGATGATAAAGATCGCATCGCTAGTCAAGGTGCTCAAGCGTTAGCAAAATTCCAATAAACTCTTCTTGAGGTTCAAATTGAATGAGATGATTCTAACCGCAGAAATGCTATACTTAGCGAAAGAGAGAATCAAATTCGTTCCCATCTTCTCATAAATAATGATGATGAGTTCGCTTGGGCTGCGAAAGTTATAGATGATGCCAGAAATAATTTAGGTGTAAATATTAGTCTTCAAGCTGAGCACACGGCCTTGGTTAGGGATATGATTTCTGATAGAGAAGGTTGTTAATTGTTCTTCTTTATTAATTGTTCGTCTTTCATAAATTGTCATCAAGTTGCTGATTCATTGTTATATATTCGCAGAAGCTGAAGGGAGGTTTCTCAAAAGAATTGAAGAACTTGAGTCTGAAAAGGAGCAGCTCGCAAAGGATCTTTCTTCTCGCATTGATAAATACTCTAGACTGAAGAGTCAACTAAAGATTACTGTTGCGAACTTTAAGAATGACGCTATTCTTTTTCGCAATCAGACTATTAAGACGGTCTGCGACGACAACAACATCCCTCATTCTACATATCCTTGCCTCTTAGAAGAAATGACCAAGAATGCACCTCCTCTGGATATTTCTGACAGTGATGCTAGTGAAGAAGAAGAGTCTGATGGAAGTGAAGAAGAAGAAGGATTTGATGAAGATGATGAAGAAGAGGAGTCAAACAAGAAATAGTTTTGTTTCCTTCTTTCTCTTTTTGTAATATCTGTACATTCATTCTTTTAATCTCCAATCTTTGTAATCTTTTGCTGCGAATTGCTTGAACTTCAAATGCAAGTTCCACCTTTTTTGTTCCTTTCTGCACATATTAAAAAAGCAATTCTTTTTTGCAATATGGTTAATCAATATATTATCAATCTTTCATTTTGTGCGTGCGTAAATCTATCATATGGAGACAAATAACATGTTCTTATTCTATTCATTCCCATACTTGCCTTTGTTATTTGTCTTCAAATGAAAGATTAAGCAAGTTACTTTTGAATATCAACATGTATTCATGCCTCAATCTCGCAGCTATTTCTGCTGAATTTTTGCAATTAGATATTTCTTGGTTTCTTCCAAGATTTCATTTTTTCTTTTTCTCTTATGTGGTCTTATTTTGCCTTCCTAGTTAAAGGTATTATTTTGCCACCTCTTGTCATTGCGACAAAATCGCAGGACGTTTTTGCACTTGCATGCAAAAACCCCTTGATCTTGCCTTAACTTTTTTATCTTGTGATTTTTGTTGCGACAATATGACAGGCCTAAATATTCTTGCGAAAATAAAGCCCCATGACATTACCGTCTTGCGACGAAATCGCAGGACGTCCTTACACTTTCATGTACTGACCCATTGATCTCATCTTATCTTTCTCTTTTGTATTATTGCCTCTTCAGGATTGTCGCACAAATATGACAAGCCTAAATTTTCTTGCGAAAATAAAGCCTCATGACATTTGCGTCTTAAGACACTTATCAGCTCCCTAATGGAGGGTGTCGCCCTTATCTTCCCCCTGGTTGCCCCTTAAAGGAGGCGTACCTCTACCATACAAGGTTGGCTCCTCATATCTTAACAACAACCAGTTGTTTTCGCAGCCTCTTATCCCTTTTGCCTATAGGGCTTATGGTTACGAGACTGCACCCTAAGTGGGGTTTTCTTCGGGCCAAGTGCATCATACGTCAAGACTTGCCAAGAATGGCCAGGGTAGTTCCAGACGCCCCAGGCACTCTTGGCTCAACCGTGTACCTCGGCGCCTTGATCAGATGCCGCACTCCTTAGAAGAGACCCTCGGTCTTCCAACCTAAGTCATAAGCTTAGGTTGAAAATCCAAGGTACCTCTCCTGGATGGGCTTTATTGACCCCAAATCTCCATGACTCAGGTTCCAGGGGCGGTGTAACCTTTTCGCTGAGCCATGCAATAGGTACCCCCTTCTATGACGCACTTTAGGTCTTACATTTGCCTCTTGCGAAATTTTGATTTCGCGAACTAGGGTGTACGCCATAGTAGGTTCGCCTCTTTCTGATTGTTTTGTTTCTTCTTCTGCATATAAGCTCTTTTGTAATTTCACAATCTCATCTTTGTCATTCATAAAATATATTTTCTTCTTCTGCATATCAGCTCTTTTGTAATTTCGCAATCTCATCTTCGTCATTCATAATTTTTTTTATTTTTATTTTTTTTATTTTTATTTTTTTAACAGACCAGTCACTCATCTTTCTTTCTTCTCCCAATCTTACTTTTGCAGTCATAAAATCAAAAAATTCACTCTTTAAGTCTCTTACTTCTGCTACTTTCTGCCTCTACATTTTTGAATTTTTCTGTTAGTATCTTATCTTTTGCGAAATCTTTGTCGCTTCTTATCTTCAACATGCATTGGTTTCGCAACGATTCTTCTTCTCTCGGTTCTATTGCATCTACCATCAATCTTTCACTTTTTTGTTTTTCTCTGATGTTATGTTTCCAATTCTTCTTCTTCGCAGCTCTTTCTTCGCAAGATTCTACGTCAATTTCATAACACTTCTTTCCTTCAATCCAATCTCCTTTTACTATGCCGATACCACTGGGATGAGGGAACTTGATACATTGATGGAAAGTTGATGCTACACCTAGAATCCCATGTAATCAAGGTCGTCCAATCAATGCGTTATATGGTGATTCCACATCGACTACACAGAACAGAATTTCAGAGGACAATCCTTTCAGTGGAATTCGCATATTGATTTCCCCTTTAGGTTTATTGGCAGTACCATTAAAACCATAGATCTTGTAAGTTGAAGGTATTAGATCTTCATCTTTTCCTCCCATAGTTTTATAAGTATGATAAAAAAGGATATCCACGGAACTTCCAGTATCAATTAAAATTTTGTTGATTGCCCATGTATTCTCAGCTTCATCATCTTCATCATCACTAGGTTTTGGGTTAATCTCCAATCTTACCACTAATGGGTTATCGTGCATCTTGCCGCCCTCAGGTACTTCTTCTGCGGTGAAGGAAATAATCTGCTTTTGCCATTCTTTCAGTGGCGATGCCTTCGCAATGTTCATTATTTCTTTATCATCGACATCTCTTGCGAAGACCCTGCTGAGAATGTTATCACGAAAGTCTTCAATCGTTTTGTACGAATGTACAATAGAGTGACAAAACAAATTCTTTACCTTTGCTCCAACTTCTATTACAAATGTTTCTCCTCCTTTTGTTGTATTTACCCTGCGAATTTCTGGCGGTGGTGGTAATGGTTGAGTCTGAGTTTGGTTTTTTAGAAAATGATTTAGTTTCCCTTGATCTATCATTCTGAGGATGATTCTTTTTATATTTCTGCAATCATTTGTTGAGTGTCCATGAAAATGGTGATAAGAACAAAATTCATGACTTCTGTCGCTTGATGGTGGTTCACTCCCCATGTTCCATGGCGCGGGTATGTTTTCCATCAAGATTATACCTTCCCATATTTTCTCCACACTAGCATTCAGTGGTGGCATTTTGATTTCTTCCCATATTATCTTATGACTTCCCCGTCCTCTGTGATGGTTTTGCCTCTGACCTCCATAAGTTTCTTGTGGCTGGTCAAGACTTTGAATTTTGTTATTTCCACCATGGCTATAGAAATTTCTTTCTCTCTCGAATTATTCTTGATCACGACTTCCCATAACTACTAGTTTCTGCTGACTATCTCCCATTATCCTTTCTTGTTGTCCTTGCGAAGTGCTCGCCACTGTATTTATCAACTTAGGTAACAAGCTTGCATTCACTGCTTTTGAACTTGTGTTCGCAACTGGGTATCATTCCATTTCATTTTGCTTTTCTTCAAGAGCAATATACTCCTCCTATAGTTCTCACAACTCAGTCATTGTGATCGTATTCTTGATTCTGAAAATTTGAATGTATAACAGATTGGTTGCGAACATAGCGTTAATGAATGATAGAATGAGATATCTCTCATCCACACGACCAGCCATATCACTACATATTGTCTTCCACCTCATGGTTAGATGTTTCAAACTTTCGCCAACCCTTTGCTTTAACCCAAATATATCTTCAATGCCAGGTCGCGAAGAATTGTTACTTATATATGCCCCTAAAAATGTAGCCTGCAAATGGTTGAAAGATGTTATAGTATTCTTTGGCAAACCTTCAAACCATTTGAAGGCCTCTCATGTTAAACTTGACGCAAAATATTTGCACAATACAGCATCATGGTTTTCCCATTGTAGCATACATCTCACATAAGCTTTGATATGTTGTACTGCACAAGTTGTTCCGTCAAAAATGCTGGTTAACGCCGGTAAATTGCACTTTGGGGGTATTCCTCCTAATTGTACTTCTTGTGTGAATGGGGTTTTCGCAGCTTCTTCTATGGCTTCATCCAGTTGTCTCCTACCTCCTTCTCTTTTATTATTTAACATTCCTCTCTAATTTGGTAACTCTCTTAAAATCTGCTCATTTACACCAGAATTTGGATCCATTGGTCTTTTTAACTCCGCTTCTCTTCTTCTACGTTCATATCTGTTTTGATTTTCTTGTTCATCATTTTCTTCTCGTCTTTCTCTGCGATCTTCTCTTTCATTTCTTTCATGAATTCGCACACCATTATGCTTCTCATTTTCTCTTCTTTGCCGCCTTTCAGCTCTTCTTTGTATTCTATCATATTCTTCATTGATATTACCATTATTGCGATTTTGTTCTCGCCTTCTTTCTCGATTATCATGATTGTTCTGGCGAATTGCCTCTTGGAGTTCTTGTTCTTCCACTTCTGCTCTCAATCTTTCCCTTTCGCAAGCTAGGCGTGCTTGTTCAGTGTAATGTCTTTCGATTTCATCTTCAATTATTTGTCGATTTCTTTGAACTTCTCTCCCATGTTGTGTTCTTCTTCCTTCTCCCTGATTTTCTTCGCCATTTTGATTATTTCGCTCATGACGTTGTCTATTTCCCTGATTTCCGTTGTTTTGTCCATTTTAAAGAATTTCACCATGTTGAATATAACGATCTTCTAAAATTTCTCTTCTTTCACGACGTTCTTCGTCTGGATTTTGTATTTCCTCCCAAGTATCTTCATTAGCATTTTCTACAGGCGAATTTCGTCTTATTTCTTCTCTAACTGATCTTGAACTTGACCTTGTAGTTCTTCTTGACCTTCTATTTTGTAATCTTATGTTTTCCATCCTCAACTCATGATTTTGCCTTGTCAGATTTGCACGTTCTTCTGCTTCTAATCGCCTTTATTCATGTATTCTTTGCCTCAATGCCTCTAACGCTGCAGTCTCTTCATTTCCATGAATTATTCCTCCAATTACTTCTTGGTCTCTCTCCTCTCGTCCATTGCTTCTTAATTGCTGCTCTTCTCCCATTTCATCTACAGAATCTGATTGCCAAGTATGTACACTCACTCTGTCATAATCCACAGTTCTATTTTGTATTGGTGTACCTTGAATTGGCGGTTGAACTTGATTTTCTCCATTGTTTCTTGTGTTCACCCTTGAAGATTCCTCCATTTTATCTCTCCCTTTTCCAGCAAGTCTCCTACTCCTTCTAATAGTTGTTAGTTGTTTTGATGTATTTCTTCTTCTAGCCATTTTTCAATCTTAATGAGTTGTTGAAAATTATATGAAATTCTTTATCTACTACTCCAAATTCTTTCAAATCACAATATCAACCTTCAATCCCTGTTTCTAGCGCCATTATGTAGTTGCAGGAAATCCTACAATACATCCCTCACAAGAATTCATAATAATCAACCCATCTTTAAGAACAACAATCACACTTTTTATTAATTGAGTTAAAGAATTTTACAAAGAGGAAATGAAATCAAGAATACAACTATTGCTCTAGACTTTCTCTCTCCTCAAAACTTTCCCTCCACTCCAAAAAGATCTCTCCCTTCTCTTAAGCCTGCTCGGCTCTTTATATAGGATATTACATAGTGGGTGACAGCTAAGATGTCCTTTATTTTAGGATATGACTTGCGACATTCTCGCAAGTATACAAGTATTAGAGTTCGCAACACTCCTAAATCTCGCTAGGTCTCCACATCTTTCTCTTGTTTAGGCTGTCGTCATATGTTGCGTCATTTCTGTAACCAGTCTGCGATATCTTCGCAGTGTGTCGTATAAAGATTTCACAAAGGTATTGATGTTGCGATATTCTGATTCTACAATTATAATTCGAGATTTATCAAGTACTATCTTGAACTCGAAATTTCTTATCAGCAGTTTATGTCATATCACAGGGGGCCCTTATCAATAATTTTGGGTGTATTCAGTATAATGTCATTAATAGTATTAATTGAGTTATGTAGCCGTTATGAGGCATTTATTGGTTATTTGTAGTGAACGGTAGTGATAGTTGTTGAGTAACTCGAGGTAGGTTTTACTCTTGTTTGAGGTATAAAAGGACTTGTGAAAAGAGTGTTTTGGTTCATGAATGAAATAAATAAGATTTTGGTTTTTCTCTTAGCAAAGAGGCAGATTTTGTTTGTTTATACCTCAGGGTTCTTCATATTAACTTTTTCGTAGTAAAACAATTGGTATCAAAAGTATGTTATATCCATCATAACATGACCTAATATCAAAGAGTTACAAAAAATCTTTGATAATCACTCCAAAGAGCTGAAGTCTTTTCTTACAAAACTAGCAGAGGATTTATAACACATGCTTCACAAGAAGCTAAAGAACATACAACATCTATTAATACGATAGAAGAGATGATGAGCAACATATAAAATTTATCTCTCCAAAGCTTCACCACACAAGTTGCGTTAGTTATGTTGTTGTCCACGAATGCTTATAACACTTGTTTTAAAAGTAAGTGGTGTACTTGGTACCCTCTCCTTTTCAGATTTGATGTTTCAGACTCTTCGTATGGATGATTTAAGGCGTTTTACCCGTACTTATCAATTCAAGGTACGAGGCAAGTTTCATAAGGCAAACATACGAGTTTTATTCGTTTTGGCGGAATGTAAATCTTGTCCACCTTTCAGTCAATAATTCATGATTCGGGGATAATTCGGAACGACATACGTACGTGTATGATTTGTTTTAGAGATGCAAGTTCGGCAAACAAAATCCGGCGCATATGCAAATTAATTTTTAATATAATATTTCCTTAGGTACTATGATTTTATAATTAAATGAATTAAAGGTAAAAAAATTATGTATGCAATATAATCAGCAAATAACGTGAACCTTGGTGGTATAGGGCTTAAATTGCCACATGCAAGATTTTAAAAGTAAAAAAATTTGACAAAGAATGATAATTTGGTGAAGACATGGCAAAGTATTATATGGGCCGTGTGGTTCAGTGATTCGCAAATATGCATATAATTCGTTTTAGGATGGAACTCGCAAAATTAAGTCGAAGTTCCAGACGTATTACAGATGATACGGATGAATTCACGAATTACACTAATACTAACTAGGGTTTTACCCATTGATTCCATGCCAGCTTCATTACTGGATACTGCATACCCAAATAACTCGTTAGAATGTTTGATTTTTATGTAGAGCAGTGCTATCCCACGCAGCTGCGCGGGGCTGCTTTGTAAGCAAGCGGCTTAAAACCCTTGGATCATAGTGTTTATAAATTTTTGACTGTAGAGATGAATGTACAGCTGTGTCAGTGACTACAATTATAAATAAGTCCTCTACCTTAATTTGACAAAATTAAGAGAACCTTATAGATTTGTATGTTTCATTTAGAAGACCTTTCCATAGAGAAAAACAGAAAACTTTCTTTATCACCACCGTTAACACCATTTTCATCGTCCTCGACAGAACATCCGATAATCTGTATTAACTTAATAAAATGAATAAGAACGTTAACACCATTTTCATCTTCTTCTTACCGATTGACCAACAACAACAGTAGCATCCTTTCTTGGACAGCTCTTTCTTAGCATTTTTCATTATCATCTAATCTCCGCCTAATCAGACAAACCAAAAATCGCCAAAATTAATTCGTGAATCTAATTTGGAGCTTATTGAATCAATCAAACCTTATCATGTTGCATATCAAACACACAGATTTCTCCATTGTAGAATATCGTCAAATGCGTCGAAACCAATCCCGGTGTTGAATTCTCAGAACCATTAAAAATTTACTTTACCAGAAAACAACCGAACAGTGTTCAATATTCATGTCAATTTAAATTTTATCAATCAAAATCAAGAAAGGAAAAGAAGAAATCAAACAGGGATTAACCTTTTATATATACAGAGTCATCTAACAGTACCGAAATCCGCCATATTTTCCCAATAGAAACGGTAGATCTAGGGTTTTTGATCTCAACTTCACTGCCTCTACTAATAATTGAATTTTAGGTGATTATTTGACTATTTGGCATGATGATAAAGTAGTACTATTAGTAAAGATAATGAAAGAAGAGAACCCAAAGAGAGTAAAGTTTCAGAGGAGCAAATGATCTAAAAGAGAGCACAAGTGAATTTTTGTTCGTTTGTTATTGAAATTTATTCCATGAACTGGGGCAATAAATGAATTGTGATTTACTAATGGACCTACGAGAAATTATATATCTTCTTGGTAGTTATCACCAGTTAAAACTTTATTGGAAAACACAAAACAACAAAATCTCGTTCATCCGACGGTTGGCAAGTCGCTTGCTTATAAAGCAGTCCCACGCAGCTGCGCGGGACATCACTGCTCTTGTATGTATTGGTAGTACCTCGAACTGGAAATATACTATTCTCATTACCATACTCGTAATGGGAACTCGAGCAAGGGTGCATTGCACGGGGCACCTCCAAGTTTATTGAGAGAAAAGCCTACATGCATTACTTAAAGCAAACATGAATTTGTACATGAGTTTTCTTATGTTACAACTCTTAAAATAATACTGAACTTGATATTTACAATCCTAAAGAGGATTAAACAAAAGGAGAGGGCAAGTAATGGCTATGTAACCATGTGATGAAACCGAGCATTTTCAATTAGCAACGAGGATTACAAACCACCCAAAAGGAGGACTACACTTCATATGCAAAGGAAAGGTTGTGTACTGTTTGATGGTAGTAATTAAGAACTGTTGTAAGATCCCAAGAAAGATATTAAAGATCCCCAAGTACCTCTATGACAAACTTCATTATTGATTTTAGAGCTTCCTCTTAACTGTTGGAGCATTGCTTGATTGAACCCACCAAGCGTTGATATGTCAAGATTGTCTGTCATATTTTAATATCAAAACTTAAAATTGTTTGATTATATTACTAGATGGGTTATTTTATTTTCGGTATGGTCGTCTAACATTCGTCCAATTTGGTGTTTGGTATAAGTTGTTTGATTATATTACCAGATGGGTTATTTTATTTTCGTTATGGTCTAACATTCGTCCAATTTGGTGTTTGGTACCTGGACCTCACGTTGATTTGTGTTGACTCGGTTAAGTTTGCTTTTAGTTAATTGACCCGATTATTTTTTTGCTATATTATCTAAAACATTTAAACCGTTCTTCCCTGACCACAAATATTTCATCATAAATATTTTCTTCCTTCTCCTTCCCCACCGAATCTACCACCATCCACCATCTTCTTCCTTTCATAGATAACAGATGGGTTAGGGTTTTGATAAAAACTTTGTTCTTTTATTTTGCGGGTGGTTTCAGGTACTAAGCTAGTAACGATTCGTCTGTGTATCTACTGTACAATGAAGTCTTTGTTTTGATGAATCCTGAATTGGGTTTCATTTCAATTTGATCTTTGTTAATCTTAATTTGGGGATTTCTGAATGAAATTTATGGTTTGAAATTGAAATGGATGGAATTCCTATCATAAAATAAGATAACAACATGGAATCCTTTTAAGTATTCAGTTGATGGTGGAAATCGAAATGGATGAATTGACTTTTTTATTTGATATTGTATACTTTATTTAATCTGTGAACACTTAGGAATTGATGAAATGAAGGTAGGAATTAGTGACGTTTCTCTCTGTGATTTTATTTGAGTAGAAATTAATGAAACTAGGTTTTGGTCGAATGAATTATTCATTCGTTTTTTCTTGATCTGATTTTGGATCTTCACATTGGTTCCCTAATTTTGTAGCCCTAAAAATGAGAGTTAGAAGAGGGATATGGAGAAACTAATACATCTCACTGGATGTTTGAAGAAGGAAAAGAAGATGAGTTGCAATGGAAATAAAAAAGACATAAAAAAGACATGTAAAGTGAGAAGGTGGTTGTGAATCTTGTCATGGGGGTTGAGTGAAAGAGGGGCAAAGAAAGTGGCAGTGCTGGTGATGATGGTGACGGTGATAGTTTGGAGAAAGAAGAGAAATGTTCCCACACTTATTATGTAAATGTTAAGAAAACGAAGGGCATAATAATAAATTAGTTTAATATATAATTTCATTTTATTTAGTTTTCTTTTCTTTTTAATTTTTAAAAATAAATTACAAACAAAAGTTAAGATTTAACTTGGTCAATCCAAGTCAACGTGAAGTCCAGGTACCAAACATCAAGCTCGACAAATGTTAGACCAAACTCTAAAGCTGGACAAAACATGAGCACCAAAAACAAAATATCATTACCAGAATCAACTTCGTTAGGTTAGACTAGGTTGTTTAGAAATGTTGAGATATACAAGTATTACTTTGAAGATCTGGAGATTCTGAAAACGTATCTGAAAAAGCGGGGGTCTAACAACCAAACCCAATATTTCGTTTAAACAATCTGTATGGACTAACTCCAATATAATTCCAAGAGAATCAACTAGACAATCAGACTCAATCAAGGAAATATATCCAAGAGTTATATCTCTGTTTCTCAATGTAATTAGCAAATCAAACAGATAGAAATCTGCGAGCCTGATTATTATGAGAAGCAACTTGAACGATACCAAAGACCAATGTTGAAGTGTCAATCAATTTCAATCAAAAACCAAAGGTTGGATTTACCAATTGATTGAACTACGCATAACCTGTGATATTCCAATTATATAAACAAATATAATGCGAAAAAGAAATAACACAGACACCAGAAGTTTTGTTAACGAGAAAACCGCAAATGCGAGAAAAACGCTAGGGACCTAGTCCGATTTGAACACCACACTGTATTAAGCCGCTACAGACTCTAGCCTACTGTAAGTTAACTTCGGACTGGAATTTAGTTGAGCCCTAACCAATCTCACACTGAGCAAGGTACAGTCGCGTTCCTCACGTCTCTGAATCCCATCAGGACTCTACGCATTTGATTCCCTTAGCTGATCTCACCCACAAATAAGAGTTGTTACGACCCAAAGTCGAAGACTTGATAAACAAATCTGTCTCCCACGAGAAAAGTCTATTCGATAGATAAATCTGTCTCCCACGAAATACCTACGAAGTTTTTGTTAAAATCTTTTGATAAATCAAGGTGAACATGAACCAATTGATAATCCGGTCTTATATTCCCGAAAAACAGCCTAGAAATATCAATCACCTCACAATAATTTAACTATATACTATATGGTAGTAGAACATGTTATTGTGGAATCACAAAGAATGAGACGAAGAGCTTTGTGATTACTTTTTATATCTTACCTATTGGAGATAAATCTCGAGAAAATCTTAGAGAAGATATTTTTCAATACGATAGAACAAGTAAGATCAGAACACGCAACTACAGAGAAAATAGTTGGATCTGGCTTCAGTATCCTAATGAAGTCTTTAAGTAGTTAACCTATAATGGTTTTAGGAAAAACCTAGGTTAAAGGAGAATTGACTCTAGTCGCAACTAGTATCACACAGTAAATGTGGGGATTAAGTTTCCCAGTTGCTAGATTTCTCCCTTATATAGTCTTTAAATCAGGGTTTGATAACTTTGAGACAGAGCAATCAATATTCACCGTTGGATGAAACCTGGTTTAAAATTCAAGCTAATATCTTTTCACCGTTAGATGGTCTTAGCTTGTTACACACAAATGAAATATACTTTCATTTTTAGATATGGGTGACCGTACCTAAACGTGTATATTGAGTTGGCTCAATAACAGTTAACCGAAGTTAGCCACATGAACACTTTTGTGATAACCATGTTCATCTTAACACTTCTAGATCAAATGATAATAAAATGAATCTAATTGTGTTACTCATAGAGTTGTTCAATTGTTTATATTCTCATAGAAGTATACAAGACACAATTGAAGCAAAATTGGATTGATTCAAAAGAATCAGTTCATGAACATTTTAGCCACGGTTTGCAAAGATTGCATTCCTTAATTTATAAATGTATTTGTTCATGAGTATGAAATCATACTTAACCGATTTTAAAATCTAACCTCATAAGTTTGCAAACGGGTACGCAAACTTAAGTTCCGGACTTGATCCTTTCCGACAGTTCGCAAACGGGTACGCATATTGTCGTTCCGGACCGAACTCAGGTGAATTAGTTTGCAAACGGGTACGTAAACTTAGTTCCCGGACTTTGACAGTTAAAACAGTTCGCATACGGGTATGCATACTTGGTTCCCATACCTGAATCAATCTTACAACAGTTTGCATACAGGTATGCATACTGTGCTATATCCAGACAATGATTAATTATTCTAAACTCTCATTTCAATCATTGAAACATTCTTAGAAGACGACAATAGCTGTCTCACACAAACTATTAGCTTATAAGCAATTTTCAAGTGATCGAATGATCAATACGAAACATTCGAGTCTACATCAAATGACTGTCTCACACAAATCATGTAAGATGTTACCATGCGATTTTCACATGATCATCTTTTGACTTTCATCAAGAATAATGATGAACGTAGTTAAAGCAAAAAGCTTTCCAACACATATTTCGAGAAAGATATAAGCGAGTTAAACTCAGCTCGAAATATCAAATGTGTATAATGTAAAAGTCTATAGAACTATACAACTTAGTCTCAATAGAAGATAAAATAGAATAGACTTTTGAGTGATAGATGAGTTTAAGTATCCACATACCTTTTGTTGATGAAGTTCCTCCAAGCTCCCCTTAGTAGTTCTTCGTCTTCAGTCGATGAGCGCCGTGAAGTCTAAAGCTCAACTACACATTCTATCCTAATCTAAGACATAGCTGTAAGTAGACTAGAAATCAAGACTTATAGTTTTGACAACTAAACTTGACAAACAAGCTTGAGATAGAAACGCTTGCGAGTTCGACCGAGCAGTGCTCTAACAGTATCGACGTCAACGAAGACATCATATCTCAACTTGAGGTTAGTAATACATGACCTGACTTGTTTTCATTTCTATTTACCTTACTTTCAAGTCGTTTTGATTTAAAACATAACACACGAAGTTATATATATGAAACTCTAGTAGTAGAGACTTGATCATCTTATTACGATCAAAGTATCAAGGAAGAATATACAGAGTTAATATGATATAAAAATATATATAAATATAAATATACTGTCATTATATAAACTTGATCATCTTTGAAAAAGCCGGGGTATAACAACCACACCCAATAATTCGTTCGGCAATCTGTATGGACTAAATCCAATATTATTCCGAGAGTTCCAGCTTATAAAGCGAGTTCTATCAAGAAACATATCACAGAGTTATATCTCTTTTTCTAGAATCAATAAGCAAATCAAACAGATAGAAATCTATGAGCCTGGTTGAGATGAGAAATACTTGGATGGTACCAAAGACTAATCTCCAAGTGTCAATCAATTTATATCTAACAAACAAAGGTCGAATTTACCAATTGATTGAACTACACACAACCTGTGATATTTCAATTACATAAAAAAATATAATGCAGAAAAGAAATAACACATACACCAGAAATTTTGTTAACGAGGAAACCACAAATGTAGAAAAACCCCGTGACCTAGTCCATCTTTGAACACCACATTGTATTAAGCCGCTACAGACACTAGCCTACTACAAGTTAACTTCGGACTAGAATGTAGTTGAGCCCTAACCAAGTCTCATACCGATTAAGGAAATCACGTTCCTTACGCCTTTAGAACCACGTCTGATTATGCGCACTTGATTCCCTTATCTGATCTCACCCACAACTAAGAGTTGATACGACCCAAAGTCGAAGACTGGTAGGCTGGTAAACAAGCCTACGACTATGTCTAACTGCAAGTGCACAGTGCCTATTGTAGGCAGGGCAAATACAGGTCGAATCCACGGGGATTTGGGGTTGTGTAAAGTTAACTCTAAAGCTTCACTAACTGATTTCTAAGAGAAGTGTAACACACAAGAGTTTGTTTTGGTTGTCGATACGACAAGGTGTAGTGAATGTAAGGTAAGTTGTAAAAATGGATTGTAAACAAGGTTGAAGAACACTAGGGCAGTGAATCCACCTTCTAATCTTATGCTAAGGCAATGTAGCTCATGTTATGTTCTTGTACCTTCCCTTGAAGGTCTCAAGTGGATGTTCATTAACTACTTTTCACTAACTCACCCCTAGTATGAGTTGTCTTCTTACAGTACAACTCATCACAGGCTCATATGCTCGGTGAGTTAACTACTAATCCTAACACACTATAACACAGCAAGAACAAAACCAAAGATTGATTAACTTGACATGAAATTAGGGGTTTCATCAACACCCTAGCAAATTAAATTAGAACATCATAAGAGTAAGTAAAACACAAATTAAACTCTAGCTTGGTGCACTGGCTAATCCAGGCATACGTTTTACATCAATTCTCAACCCTATTTATACAAAATTCTCTTCTAACACTCCAATTTGGAAATTAAATGCAAACCCACTCACCATAACTACCTGAAATGGTTGTCTCCTCTTCCAATTCGGCTCTGCAACTTCATTAATTCGCTGTTGGAGAAACCCTAACTCCATCTATCTCAAACCTAGCTTCTAGGGTTTGAGAAGAAGCTATGGAGGAGATAGCTAGAGCTAGAGAGGTGGTGACGGGTTTGTGTTGGTGGGCTGTGGTGGTGGTTACTCGAGAGACGGTCGGGGGAAGAGGATGAAGGTTCCGAGAATTTGGTCGGGGGAAGGATGGGAGCTGCGGTTTTTCTGTCGGGAGAGAAAAGAGAGAAAAGATGAAGGGAGTGTTTGGTGGTGTGGTCGATGGGTGAAGGGATGAGGTGGCTATGGTGTTAGGCGGATGCAGTGAACGATGATGCGCGGGATGAAGCGACCGTTGGATGCGGATGGATCAAATCTTACGGCTCAAGATGATTCGGGCTCGGATTCGGGCTCAAGCCCATATCTTTGTAACCGGGTTGCTACTTGTCGGGTTGCAACTGATGCGCACGCGGGCTGTGGCTTTCTGCTCCATAGACGCTCGTCTCCAATTTTCTGCTCTTTTGGCTCCTTAATTTCTCCGAACTTTATTTACTACCTACAAACACAAAATTAATTAGTACAAGTATTTATTCTTGAAAACAGAGAAAATACAGAATTTGGGATAATATCTGATTTCTAAGCACAAAAGATGAGTTAAATGCAAATAAAAAGGTGTAGAAATATGCAATATTTGGCACTCATCAAATACCCCCAAACCTGAATTTTACTTGTCCTCAAGTGAAACAGAAAATAAGAAATCCTAACTATACCATTGTCGTTTGGTCTCTCGAATGCATTTAGCGTATGCACTAAGCCTTTAAACCCCTAGGTGTCCCTAGTGGACGAGTTGTAGTCTCGTGAGGGTTTACCAGAGGTGTACCCACAAAACCTTCTCCAACTTCAGAGCATAAAAAGAGTCTCAAGCATCCAAGGAGCTATGAGGACATAGAGTTTCTGCATGCTAGTAACACGAAATTAGAACTACCAAAGAACACATTCTCATCCTTAAGAGTTGAGCGAGAAGTAACCATACCATATGAAAGAATTCGGGTTCGAGAGTGATCACTGGTAGGTCTTCAAAAGAGCTTTCCTACGTTAAACTGCAAGTGCACAGCGCCTGTTGGAGGCGTGGCAAGTACAGGTCGATCCCACAGAGACTTGTGGTGCTATAAGGTTGATCAAGGCTTACTCAACTGATTTTCAATGAAATGTAACACAATTATGGTTTGTTGTCGAAGCGGCGAGGTTGAGTGAAATGACTCTAAATAGTAACTAAGATATAAGACAGTGACAATGGGGATACTAGGGTCTTCAAATCCACCACTAACTCCTATTATGTGTTCAACTAAGTTGAGCTTTTCTTGTTCCCGTGACAGATAAGGGTAGTGTGTCAATTCCACCACTTGTCTAAGGAGTTTCACCTAATGATAACTCAATTATCAGCTAAGGCACTAACCCAGAGCACTAGTTGTCTAATTAAGCACAACTAGTCAAGGGAATTAGCTTCTATTTCTAAGGCTTGAGCTGCAAAGACACTCAACACAATTATAACCTAACTACAATGTATACTTGGCATGCATTGTGAAAGAAGAGTATTGGATGCTAGAATTGAAGATATCTGATAAAATTAAGCACTCAAGAACACTCAAGCAAAGTTGAAATCATAACAGTGAATTAGGGTTTCATTGAAACCCTAGCAAACTAAACTAGAACATCAAAAACAACAAATAACACAAATTAAATCTAAATTGCTGCTCTGGCTAACCCAGGCATAAACAAACATCCTCTGACTCTTCCTATTTATACATGCCAAGAAAAAAAAAAACCCTAATTCTCTTTAAAATAGAAATTAAATGCTAACCCATTCGCCCATACCCTCTGAAATTGTTGTTGGCTCTGTTTAATCGGCTCTCTGACTCCCTTGATGTTGATGTTAGAGAAAACCCTAATTCTAGCTATCTCAACCCTAGCTTCTAAGTTATGGAAGAAGCTAAGGGTAAAGATGACTAGAACTAGGGTGGTGGAGTGGGTGGCTGATGCAGTTGCTGTGGTGACATGCTATGGAGGTGGTGGTGATGGCTCTGGTATGGCTGTGGTGTCGGGTGAGGAAGAAGAGGAGAGGGGTGTGTCTGGTTCTGTCGGGTGAAGGAGAAGAAATGAGATTAGGTTTTGGTGATGGGAGTTTATATAAGGGCTATGGTGTTGAGCGGGAGTAGCAAAGTTTGATGCGATGGTTGGAGCGAGCGTCGGATCTCGGTGAAGATGGATGCGTGACTCGAAGCGACCGTTGGATCTAGATGGAGCACATCTAACGGCTCAAATGATACGGGCTTGGATCTGGGTCACGGACCGGGTCTTGGATAGCACAAGCCCATGTCTTGTAAATGGGTTGCTCCTTGTTGGGTTGCAATCATTGCGCGCTTGCGGCTTTGGCTTCCTGCTCCATAGACGCTTGCCTCTAATTCTTCTCTCTTTTGGCTCCTCAATTTCTCCGAGCTTTATTTATTACCTAAAAACACAAAATTAATTAATACAAATATTTATTCTTGAAAACAAGGAAAAACACAGAATTTGGGATAATATCTGATTTCTGAACACAAAAGATGAGTTAAATGCCAATAAATAGATGTATAAATATGCAATATTTGGCACTCATCAATCACAAGCCTCGACTTCTGCCTCACCATTAGGGTTTTATGATAATTGCACTCAAAAAGACCGCTTTTTTAGTCTCTCATGTGTGCAGGCAGGAATAAAGAGAGAAATCCTGCACACGTTGAAGGTGAGAAGGATAACCTTCCGAAATAAAAGACTAAAAACTCTATATGCAAATACACCCCCAAACCTAAATCAAACATTGTCCTCAATGTGTCAACAAATAATAAGAATTCAAAAAGTCACATACCATGAGAACTATGCTGATAAGAGAAAAGGGAAGAGATTACCGGTATGTCGGCGGGAGCAAGGTTAGAGCTTCATTAGTCAAGGCTAGAATCCAACATTCTCAGTGGAGATCATATCGGATTAGCACAATATATGTACAAGAAGACTCAACCGATTCAAGAAAAGAAAATTTAACAAGTCCTACTGGATTATATACAATGAAAATTCACCATACACCAACAATCTAAAGAGTTGAGGATCAACCCAAAAGACAATATGTACAAACATCAACTTGACCTTACACACATATAACATGAGAGTGCAGGAAAGATTGCATACGTGAACAAGTTACCCCCAAACCTAAACTTGTCAACAGATGTGTTCTTGGGCACAAAATCTTGCAATTTTAAAGGTACATCATGCAAAAGGTCTAACTCAAAATGAGTTTTGCTAAGAACAAGTGCAGATATACACATTCCAACCGTGGCTCCTTAAAAGTGTTATACTTTGATGCAAAATAGTCCAAGAGGACTTGGGAAGCACAAAGCTCTAGGCCTAAGTTAGGAACTCTCAGAAAAGTTGGTTTTGCAATTTTGTTACAAACTACACCTAGGTTTGGTGGAGGAGTTTCAATCTGTGCCTTAGGAGAGAGATTAGGTACATCTAAGTTGTTTTCATGTATAAGATCATTTGCACCATCACACACTTTCCTAAGGTCAGAAGAGGGTAAATCATGTTCACCTGCATAGAACAATTCATCAATCTCCATGTCATAATCATCATTATCCAAAAGTTCAATCTCATGCATAAGATCATTGGTGTCGGCATTCTCATTTTCGGATCCCAAATCGGCATCACATGTATGAATATTAGAAGAAGTATCATTCATAGGGTTCAGAAGAGACACTTAATGTCTCTGAACCTAAAGATTCCACTACATTTTCAAAATACACATGCTCCTCATATTCATCATCATCATCATCATAACAAAAATTCATCTCCCCATTCAAAATTTGAGTTCCAGTGTACTCATCTACCTCTAGATTAGGTTCATATTCAGTGTTAGTTGCATGAGTAGGTATAGAAGGGGAGTCTTCACTAGTGGGTATGCAAGTTTCATATGAATGATCATTACATGGTTGTGCACATGGTTCACTAGAGAAGGGATGATCATGCATTTTCCATCCAAGTATATCATTGTGTTGCTCTATGAGCTTTTCCATTAGTGATTTGCATACAAGGGGTTGGGGGAGTATAACATTGTTCATCCTCCCATGGTGATGGATGATGCATGTGTGCATGGTCATAGTCACTTCTAGACAATTCGTACCTTGGATTATCATGGCTTTCCCTAGACTGCCTAAAATCATGCAAAATATAGCAGTTCTCAGCAAGGTGGTCTAAGCTACCACATAAGGTACAAGCATACATTTCATATTGCCTAGGGGAATTAGATTCGACAAAATTCTCATGTAATTGCCTTTCTAAAGCAGATACTTGAGCTTCTAATTGATCTAAAAGTGATGACTGGGTATGAGAAAGTTGTTCATTTTCAACTTTGTGGTGGATGATACATGTGCTCATAATGATTAGGGTATGTGGAGTCGGGGCCCCGAGAAGGCTCATATAATTCCCTAAAATCACTATGGTATGTGGGAGTTCATACTGTGAAGCATGCCCGTAAGCAAGCTCTCTAATGGATTTGTTTGTATCCCCAGTTGCAGACAAAAATCCTAACATGATCTAGCAACTTAAATAGCCTAGCACACATCAAGCATGTAAAACCAATGATGTCTCAAAACAGGGAAGCTAAGCCCAAGTGATGCAAAGATGCACAGCCCAGTGGTTATGGAAAGCCCAGCTGGTGTGGGCTCAGTTTGGTTTATGTGGGTTTTGGTTTATTGTGGGATTTGGTTTATTGTGGTAAATGTACAGCCCAGTGGAACTGGGTTCAGTTTTTGGTTTTGTGGGCTGCAATTTGGTTGCAGCCCAGGTTATGTGAAACTGTAGACGGCCAGGTTGCTGACCCAAGTATGTGGGCTTGGTTTGATGCAGAGAACAAGTTTGGTTTAAGTGGGCTGGTTTACTCACAGAGCCCAGGTCATGTGGGCTACACAGGGTGTGCAGAGCTGTGAGGTCAATTGGTTCAGTTGACAGCAACTATAGAGGCTAAGTTGCAGCTCAGCTTATGCACATGAAAGCATTTGTTATGTGGATTTTAACAGATTAAGCAAAGCACAATAGATGTCATACCAATGCAAGTACACAACACAGGTTATGTGCAGCTAGGCTTAGCTTATGCATAGCCCAATGAGACACAATTCTCACAACAAAATTGACACCTGATTCTAAGCACAATTCAGCTAGCAATTAATCAATTCCAGGGAAAGAAAAAAATACTCATGCAATTTAACACAGGGGCTTGGAGGCCAAAAATAAACTTCACATGCTAGCAATGTGTATGTTATTTTTGAATATCAACAATTTGGCAGGTTAATGTGACTCAGAGATTCAACAGATTAGCAACAATTAGGTACAATACTCAAAGCGGGGCTAAAAAAAGCGTGCACATGAGAGTGCACAACTCGGAGGATAATGCTCCGAGTTTACACAATTTTTGTGATGAGCCAAGACACAAATGCACAACTCGGGCGCAATGCTCGGATGGTCGACAGATTTCAGGCCAAAAAGGCTCAAAGCAAATTCAACAAGTCAACATGCTATTCAAGGTCTCACTACCTATGTGCAAAAATTGCTTGATGCAAAGATGAACAAGGTACAACACGGTTGGAAAACACACGAGGTTTGCATGATTTTTGATATTCCAGGGTTGTATATTCTAGTGCTAGTTCGGGGTTGAGCATGCATAAGAGTACGGGCCATCAACTCTCTCGGTTGACTCAATTGGGATGCGGCTAACTTGGCTAACCAAGTTATAGCTCAACTCAATAGCTACGGGGCTGGAGTTGGTGCTTGTTAAGGAAAAGAATTTAATGCACAAAGATACCCGGCGTGACTAGCTCGAGTTAAGCATTAATGGCAATCAGCCCAAGGTAGAGCAACAATCAAGATATTACCAAGCAACTCATGCACATGGAGCAATACATGTGAAATTCCAAACCAGACTGGTAAGAACTAATCTCTCATGTGAGTATGGCAAACCAAAACATCAACGGTTTACGGTGGAGTCTCCCGAGATGTGGTTATCGAGAAGAAAATGCTAAGTGCACGGGGCAACTTAGCTCAACAAGTCACAAAGGGGAGTAGTTGGATCAACAGATTTGTGGCATCAACTCACTCGATTGATGTCACGAAACGAGTTGATGTCAACTGTCTCAGTTGACTTCAACTGGGATTTTTCACAGGCTAAGTCACACAAGTACAAGCTTCACACAAATTTGGCTAACCTCGGTTCGGAGCATGCACAAAGTTGACGGGCGAGCTCGGAAAATTCATGCAATAAAAGTGACTCGGCAAGGGGTTGTGGTATGCTCAGTAGTTTTTTTCTTAGTTACGCATAACTTAGCGAGAATAGCAATGAGTTACTGATTCATGAAAGATGTGGCAAGTTCATACATGCATATGTCATGATCTATTTTAACTCGGAGATACAAAGACAAGAGACATCAACTCAACTAGCATGGATTCGTTCGGATGGAAACTAGCATTTGCATGGGCTCGGGGTTTTGCGGGTCTTATCATGCGGTTATGAGGCACAAAGAGCTTATTCAGCTATCAAGGGTCACTCACCTGAATCCTATAATGCTCGGGCGTTGTAGAACTCAAGTTATGCGCCTTTCTCTTCTCCTCCTTGGTTACACAACAGAGGATATGGGTACTGTTGCTCAGAGGAGAAGTTTAGTTCTCGAGAATGTGCAAGTTATAGCAAATGGAATGAATGTTAACACTGGCATATGCAATCGAGAGTATTTTGTGCGACAGGAACAAGAGTTACAAGCAATACTAAGCTACAAACATGAGATGCAAACTAACTATCAAGATGATGCAAGGATGCGGGTAAAGGCGGTGATGCGGGTAACTTAATAGAAACAAGATGCAGCTATGTGATAAAACTGAAAGATTGAAATTGCAGCTAAGTTACAGGTGCAGGGCTAGTGAATGTAAGCTATGGAAGATAAGAGATAATGAGCTAAACAAAAGCAAAAGAAAAATAGCAAATAAGAAATTACGGGGTGAGATGGCAGATAGCAAACAGGTTACTAACTAAGATATGCAAGTATTAAACTAAGTTATACTAGAATTCCCTAAGTTACAGATGCAGTTTACAAAAATTAAACTAAGTTATACTAATCAAGGGTTACAAAGAACAATTCAAAGTAAATATGTACAAGGGAGAACTGGATTTCAGCAAAGCAAGCAATGGATCAGGATAGCACACGCCAAGTCCCCGGCAACGGCACCAAAAACTTGGTAGGCTTGGGAAGTGGTTTGATTTTAATGCCTACTTGTTATAACCGCAAGTGCACGGTGTCTACAATGCAGAACTGGGCAAATACGGGTCGATCCACAGGGAAATGGGATGCTTATGTTGATCTAATGGCTTACTAGACTGATTTCTAAGGAATGTAACACAAATATGGAGCTTTTGGTGTCGATACACGACTGAGTTGTTGGAGTTGTGACTCTAAACTAAGGCAGTGACAATATGGAAAGCACCAGGGTGTTAGACTTAACCTCATAATCCTATGCTAAGGCAAAACATACTCCATTCATGTCTTATACCTCCCTTTGAAGGCCTCAGGTGGAGAAATTCTTTAGCAAACTATCCTAACTCACTCCTAGTATAACTTGTCTTTTCACAAGTACAAACTATCACAAGCTCATTTGGTTTGTTGGCTAACTAATTACTCCTAAAGTAATTCAACCGATTTCACTAACTTACTCCTAGCATAGCTTGTCTTCTTACAAAGTACAAACTATCACAAGTTTGTTTGATCCATACTGAGATACAATTACTCTTCTCAATTAAGCATAACAAGACACAAATTTTGATATGAGTTAACTTAACATATGAACAGGGGTTTCATCAAACACCCTGGCTGATGGAATTAAAACATAATTAAGATAATTTAAACTACAAATTACACTAGGTTTGTGCTCTGGCTAGCCCAGGCACAAACAAACATCCTCTGACTCTTCCTACGTTAGGTCTGCAAAAACTTGGTATTCCCGCCTGTCACGCGGGTGACCCTGGTTCGATCCCCGGCAACGACGCCAAAAACTTGGTAGGTCTGCAAAAGAGCTTTCCTACGTTAAACTGCAAGTGCACAACGCCTGTTGGAGGCGTGGCAAGTACAGGTCGATCCCACAGAGACTTGTGGTGCTATAAGGTTGATCAAGGCTTACTCAAGCGATTTTCAATGAAATGTAACACAATTATGGTTTGTTGTCGAAGCGGCGAGGTTGAGCAGAAATGACTCTAAATAGTAACTAAGATATAAGACAAAGTGACAATGGGGATACTAGGGTCTTCAAATCCACCACTAACTCCTATTATGTGTTCAACTAAGTTGAGCTTTTCTTGTTCTGTGATGAGATAAGGGTAGTGTGTCAATTCCACCACTTGTCTAAGGAGTTTCACCTAATGATAACTCAATTATCAGCGGCTAAGGCACTAACCGAGCACTAGTTGTCTAATTAAGCACAACTAGTCAAGGGAATTAGCTTCTATTTCTAAGGCTTGAGCTGTAGCACACTCAACACAATTATAACCTAACTACAATGTATACTTGGCATGCATTGTGAGAGAAGAGTATTGGATGCTAGAATTGAAGATATCTGATAAAATTAAGCACTCAAGAACACTCAAGCAAAGTTGAAATCATAACAGTGAATTAGGGTTTCATTGAAACCCTAGCAAACTAAACTAGAACATCAAAAACAACAAATAACACAAATTAAATCTAAATTGCTGCTCTGGATAACCCAGGCATAAAAAAACATCCTCTGACTCTTCCTATTTATACATGCCAAGAAAACAAAACCCTAATTCTCTTTAAAATAGAAATTAAATGCTAACCCATTCGTCCATACCCTCGAAATTCTTTGTTGGCTCTGTTTAATCGGCTCTCGACTCCTTGATGTTGATGTTAGAGAAAACCCTAATTCTAGCTATCTCAACCCTAGCTTCTAAGTTATGGAAGAAACTAAGGGTAAAGATGACTAGAACTAGGGTGGTGGAGTGGGTGGGCGATGCGATTCTTTGTGGTGACATGCTATGGAGGTGGTGGTGATGGCTGCGGTATGGGTGTGGTGTCGGGTGAGGAAGAAGAGGAGAGGGGTGTGGCAGTTCTGTCGGGTGAAGGAGAAGAAATGAGATTAGGTTTTGGTGATGGGAGTTTATATAAGGGCTATGGTGTTGAGCGGGAGTAGCAAAGTTTGATGCGATGGTTGGAGCGAGCGTCGGATCTCGGTGAAGATGGATGCGTGACTCGAAGCGACCGTTGGATCTAGATGGAGCACATCTAACGGCTCAAATGATACGGGCTTGGATCTGGGTCACGGACCGGGTCTTGGATAGCACAAGCCCATGTCTTGTAAATGGGTTGCTCCTTGTTGGGTTGCAACTGTTGCGCGCGCGGGCTTTGGCTTCCTGCTCCATAGACGCTTGCCTCCAATTCTTCGCTCTTTTGGCTCCTCAATTTCTCCGAGCTTTATTTATTACCTAAAAACACAAAATTAATTAATACAAATATTTATTCTTGAAAACAAGGAAAAACACAAAATTTGGGATAATATCTGATTTCTGAACACAAAAGATGAGTTAAATGCCAATAAATAGATGTATAAATATGCAATATTTGGCACTCATCAATCACAAGCCTCGACTTCTGCCTCACCATTAGGGTTTTATGATAATTGCACTCAAAAAGACCGCTTTTTTAGTCTCTCATGTGTGCAGGCAGGAATAAAGAGAGAAATCATGCACACGTTGAAGGTTAGAAGGATAACCTTCCGAAATAATTTCTGGAGACTCCACAGAGTTGTGGACAAAAAAGAATCTTTTTCTGATGATCTCTAAGAAAGGAAATCAACCATTAGCAAGGATGGGAGTACTCACTTACCTTCACATCCGATCGGCAATTAACACCACTCTCATAGCATCCATAGAAATGTCTTTAATCTTCGGTCTTCGGTCTTCAACTGTTGATGATGAACTTCTGAACTTCACAAAACTTGACAATTTGTAACTTTTCTCTTCAATTTCCTTATTGCTTGGAATTTTCTTCTTGAATTCTTCTTCTTTACCATGGTGGTACCAAAACTAAGAAAATAAACTACAATATATATACATTTTTTTTTAATATACGCGCCGAAGGCTTTTATTAAATATCGAAAGAAGGTACAACATCAGTGGAGGGTAGCCTAGCAACAAGCTGAGCCCCTACACCTCTTTGAATGGAAATACCTAGTCTATAAAAAAGAGAATTTCCTATCTTATAATTCAGATCATAATTTGCAATGCAATTCCTTAGTATCTCCAAAAGAACCACCATGTCTTCACCCAGTTCTCCCAAGGTAGAAAAAGCAAGGACCCCGAAACCGTAACCATGTTCAGAGCATTTCGCCAAATATTTGGTGCGCTTGCGTGTGATGGCACTAGAAATAGCAATGCCCGGAACAAAGGCTCGGCCGCTGTTACCAGAAAATGGAGAATCAAGGCTTACAGGCCCACCCAACAATTTGACACCACAGGAGGGCCTACTAATGTTAGCTGGGAAGACTCCATCCACGAGACTCCTCGAATCAATACACGACCAGAACAGCTCAGTCTTACTAATGTTTAGATGCAGCCCACGACTTTTGCCTTCCGTTTGTATTAATGAGAGAGCTTTAGCTACTTCCATGGTGTCACCGGCAATGGTACCATCATCAATATACCATGCATGGAAGTCAAGGTTGCACTGGCTCGAACACATGAGGGTGTAGAACCAGGGAGAACAATAAAGGACCCAAAGGGTCTCCTTGCTGTACACCAAGAGCCGAGGAGAGAACAAATTCATTGTAATATAATCTCGCAGGCGTAGCATAGAAAAATTCCACCCATCGGGAAATGCTAGGACACCGAAGTCTAACTTCATGAATCAACGTGGTACGATCAACCATATTGAAAGCATTAGAAAAGTCGATCATAAGCATAGACATCGTGTTTCTTGTACCTTTGAGTTCCAAAAGCCTATTCGCAGCATGAAGAATCCCCCCTGCTCCACACGGCACGCCTACACCATGGCGGTGATTACCAAGATACGTTGCCATGTCCTTGCCCACTGATTTAGCAGCTAATTTCGAACACAATCTCCGCCATATTGTACCAACAGCAATAGGCCTCAGCCCACCACCAGGCTTAAGCAGAGGTGTCAAAGGAGCACTCGCAATGAACTCTCCCAACGCAGATGGACAACGCCCTTCTAACCATAAGTTAACGACTCCTGTAATGGATGCCAGCAAATCATCGCTCACAGCTGCAGCCGCGCCACTTTTTTTTTTTTTTTTTTTTTTAACTCACATGAAATGAAAATAACAATAAAAACAATGAAACTACTAACTCCATGGATGAAGGATTATATCACTCAATTTTCCATAACTTGTATTGTCTTGATTTCATAAACTTCACTAATTCTCATCTTATTTTCTTTTCTTTGAATTGTTGCATGTAAACCTTGGACTATTTCAACTTTTCTTCAAATATTCGACATTGCTCTGCTGTTGTGATGATGTGTTTCTATGGATCTGTTGATGTTGTTGAGAGAGAGAGTGATGCTAATTGCAAATCGAACTACAAGAAGGAGTTTTCATCTTTAAACGTCACCCTCATGATTGACAAAATTAGCACTCAAGAGATCAAAAAAATAGTCTTTGAAAGTGGTGCGAAGTTGGGTAGCTCACCATTCCTACCGGAATTGACGACGGTGACACACACTCTATGATTTTCTAGAAAGTCACAAAAAATGAAGGTCGGTGCCTCGCTTGATGTAAAAATGGGTAGTCTCCACTATGGGTGATCACAATTCTACTACCGAATATCTTTGCAGCACCTAATTCGCCCTCCGGTATGGTTAAATCCAACTTTAACGCTCTAATCAACTAAGAAACCCGATTGTGTTCTCCAGTACTTCCAAGTTCAGTTATTTCGGTCAGACTCTCTATGTAAACATAGCTAGAAGCATGCTAGTGACTCTAAGATCTCTAAAAGTTGGAGGTTTTTATGTACATATTTACAAAGATTTTTGAAATTTTTTGAATTTTTGAATTTTTTTTTTTAAATAAAAGACTAAAAACTCTATATGCAAATCACACCCCCAAACCTAAATCTAACATTGTCCTCAATGTGTCAACAGATGATAAGAATTTAAAAACGAGTCACATACCATGAGAACTATGTTGAGTGGAGAAAAGGGAAGAGATTACCGGTATGTCGGCAAAAGCAAGATTATAGCTTCATTAGTCAAGGCTAGAATCCAACATTCTCAGCTGAGATCATATTGGATTAGCAAAATATGTGCAGAAGAAGACTCAACCGACGATTCAAGATAGAAGATGTAACATTACTGGTAGGCTTGGGAAGTGGTTTGTTTTTATGCCTACTTGTTAAACCGCAAGTGCACGGTGTCTACAATGCAGAACTGGGCAAATACGGGTCGATCCACAGGGAAATGGGATGCTTATGTTGATCTATGGCTTTACTTAAACTGATTTATAAGGTATTGTAACACAAATATGGGGCTTTTGGTGTCGATACACGACTGAGTTGGAGTTGTGACTCTAAACTAAGGCAGTGACAATATGGAAAGCACCAGGGTGGTGAATCCACCTCTATTCTCATGTGCAGGCAATCTAACTTCAGCCATATTCTTTGGCTTTCCCATGAAAGTCTAAACTAGATGTTTATTAACTAATTTTGCTAACTAACCCCTAGTATGAGCTGTCTTCTTACAGTACAACTCATCACAGGCTCATAAGCTTTATTGGTTAACTACTAATCATACACAATATCACATAGCAAGAATAAAACCTAATGTAAATATGCTTGACATGAAAATCAGGGGTTTCATCAACACCCTGGTAAACTAAATTAGAACATTAAAGCAATTCAAACACAAATAAACTAAGCTTGTGCTCTGGCTAGCCCAGGCATGTCTTCTAACATACACTACCAGTTCTATTTATACCAGCAAAACTCAAAACCCTAATTCACTTCAAAACATAAAATAATCGAATACCCTTTTACCCAAAAACCTAATCGGTTGTCTCCTATGCTTGTGCGTCTCTAAGAACTCCTCAATTGATTTGATATGACCTAACCCTAATTCTTCCTATCTCAGACTTAGCTTCTAGGGAAGAAGCTATGAGTGAGATAGAGAAGCTAGGGGGGAAGAGGGTGGTGCTGTTGTTGGGGGCATCGGGGTATGGAGGTGGTGGTGATGGCTGCTGGTCTGGTGAAGGAGGTATGGGAGAGAGAGGTGAAGTTGCTCTGCGACTGTCGGGTGAAGAGGGAAGAAAGAAGAGAAGAGAATAGGGTGTTGGTCGATGGGAGTTTATATAGGGGATGTGCTGTGAAGCGGGTACAACAAGGTTTGATGAGGAGGCTGCAGCGAGCGTTGGATCTTGGTGAGATTGATGCGATGGCTGGTACGACCGTAGGATGAAAGTGTAGCATATCTAATGGTTCAAATGGTGCGGGCTTGGATCCGGGTCACGGGCCGGGTCTTGATAGCTCAAGCCCATGTTTTGTAAATGGGTTGCTCCTTGTTGGGTTGCAACTGATGCGCGCGCGGGCTTTGGCTTTCTGCTCCTTTGGCTCCTCAGTTTCTCCGAACTTTATTTACTACCTAAAAACACAAAATTAATTAGTACAAATATTTATTCTTGAAAACAAAGAAAATACAGAATCTGGGATAATATCTGATTTCTGAGCACAAAAGATGAGTAAAATGCCAATAAATAGATGTAGAAATATGCAATATTTGGCACTCATCAAATACCCCCAAACCTGAATTTTACTTGTCCTCAAGTGAAACAAAAATTAAGAAATCCTAACTATACCCTTTGTCGCGGGTCTCTCGAATGCATTTAGCGTATGCACTAAGCCTTTAAACCCCTAGGTGTCCCTAGTGGACGAGTTGAAGTCTCGTGAGGGTTTACCGAGGTGTACCCACAAAACCTTCTCCAACTTCGAGTGTAAAAGAGTCTCAAGCATCCAAGGAGCTATGAGGACATAGAGTTTCTGCATGCTAGTAACACGAAGTTAGAAGTACCAAAAGAACGCATTCTCATCCTTAAGTCTTTGAGCGAGAAGTAACCATACCATATGAAAGAATTCGGATTCGATTGTGATCATAAGCCTCGACTTCGCCTCACCATTAGGGTTTTATGATAATTGCACTCAAAAAGACCGCTTTTTTAGTCTCTCATGTGTGCAGGTAGGAATAAAGAGAGAATTCCTGCACACGTTGTAGGTGAGAAGGATAACCTTCCGAAATAATTTCTGGAGACTCCACAAAAGTGTGGACAAAAAGAATCTTTTTCTGATGATCTCTAAGAAAGGAAATCAACCATTAGCAAGGATGGGAGTACTCACTTACCTTCTCACCCGATCGGCAATTAATATCACTCTCTCAGCATTCATAGAAACGTCTTCAATCTTCGGTCTTCAAATGTTGATGATGAACTTCTGAACTTCACAAAAACTTGACAAACATTTTTTTTTTTTTTTTTTTTTTAACATGAAAATTACAATAAAACAATAAAACTCAATTTTTCACAAACTTCATTAATTCTCATCTTCTTTTTCTTTGTTGCACGTAAACCTTGGACTATCTCAACTTTTCTTCAAATATTACGATGATGCTCCGCTTGTTGGCGATTGATGATGTGTTTCTATGGGTCTGCGATTGAGAGAGAGTGATGCTAGCGCAAATCGATATTTAGAAGGAGTTTTCATCTTTAAACGTCATCCTCATGATTGACAAAAATTAGCACTCAAGAGATCAAAAATAGTGCTGAAAGTGGTGCGAAGTTGGGTAGCTCACCATTCCTACCCGGAATTGACGTACGGTGACACACACTCTAACAGACTTTTCTAGAAAGTTGCAAAAATTGAAGGTTGGTGCCTCACTTGATGTAAAATGGGTAGTCTCCACTATGGGTGATCACAATTCTACTACCTAGAATATCTAAACAAACACCTAATTCGCCCTCCGGTATGGTTAAATCCAACTTTAACGCTCTAATCAACTAAGAAACCAGATTGTGTTCTCTAGCACTTCCAAGTTTTGTTATTTCGGTCAGACTCTCTATGTAAACATAGCTAGAAGCATGCTAGTGACTCTAAAATCTCTAAAAGTTGGAGGTTTTTATGTACATATTTACAAAGATTTTTTTTTTTTTTTTTTTTTTTTTTTTTTTGAAATAAAAGACTAAAAACTCTATATGCAAATACACCCCCAAACCTAAATCAAACATTGTCCTCAATGTGTCAACAAATAATAAGAATTCAAAAAGTCACATACCATGAGAACTATCTTTGATAAGAGAAAAGGGAAGAGATTGGGTATGTCGGCGGGAGCAAGGTTAGAGCTTCATTAGTCAAGGCTAGAATCCAACATTCTCGAAGTGGAGATCATATCGGATTAGCACAATATATGTACAAGAAGACTCAACCGATTCAAGAAAAGAAAATTTAACAAGTCCTCTTTGGATTATATACAATGAAAATTCACCATACACCAACAATCTAAAGAGTTGAGGATCAACCCAAAAGACAATATGTACAAACATCAACAGCCTTACACACATATAACATGAGAGTGCAGGAAAGATTGCATACGTGAACAAGTTACCCCCAAACCTAAACTTGTCAACAGATGTGTTGTTGGGCACAAAATCTTGCAATTTTAAAGGTACATCATGCAAAAGGTCTAACTCAAAATGAGTTTTGCTAAGATCAGGCAGATATACACATTCCAACTGTGGCTCCTTAAAAGTGTTATACTTTGATGCAAAATAGTCCAAGAGGACTTGGGAAGCACAAAGCTCTAGGCCTAAATTAGGCATTCTCAGAAAAGTTGGTTTTGCAATTTTGTTACAAACTACACCTAGGTTTGGTGGAGGAGTTTCAATCTGTGCCTTAGGAGAGAGATTAGGTACATCTAAGTTGTTTTCATGTATAAGATCATTTGCACCATCACACACTTTCCTAAGGTCAGACAAAGGTAAATCATGCTCACTTGCATAGAACAATTCATCAATCTCCATGTCATAGTCATCATTATCCAAAAGCTTTGTGTCATGCATAGGCAAATCAGAAGAAGCAACATATTGTGACATGGGCAGGAATCAGACACAAAAATACTATCATGATCCATAAGAACATTAGTGTCAACAGAAGATTCATCCTTTCTTAAGTCACAAACAAGTTGTGTAGCATGCACTCACTTTCACTGAAGAATTTCACAAACCCAAACTCAGAGTCAACATCGCATGTATGAATGTTAGAAGAAGTATCATTCATAGGGTTCACAGAAGAGACGCTTAACGTCTCTGAACCCAAAGATTCCATCATATTTTCAGCATGCACATGCACATGCTCTTCTAACATATCATATTTATCATCATCATCATCCTCATAACAAAAATGCATTTCCCTATTCAAAATTGTAGCATTTCTAGTGTACTCATTTACCTCTAGATTAGGTTCATGTTCAATGTCAGTTGCATGAGTAGGAATAGAAACACTATTTTCAAAATTATCAGGAATAACAAACATCCTATCATAAACTTCTTTCCAATCTTTATTTTGTACCTCAATCAAAGTTCATTTGATGAATCATAGTGAGATGTTCAAGTGAAGGGAGTCTTCACTAGTGGGTATGCATGTTTCATATGAAGGATCATTACATGGTTGTGCACATGGTTCACTAGAGAAGGGATGATCATGCATTTTCCATCCAAGTATATCATTGTTTTGCTCTATGAGCTCTTCCATTAGTGATTGCATACAAGGAGTTGGGGAGTATAGAATTGTTCATCTCCCACTGTGGTTGATGATACATGTGCTCATAATGATTAGGGTATGAATATTCAAGGTCGGGGCCACGAGAAGGTTCATAGTATTCCCTAAAATCACTATGGTCTGTGAGGGGTTCATATTGTGAAGCATGCCCGTAAGCAAGCTCTACGATGGATTTGTTTCCATCCCCGGGTTGCGAGACCAAATTCGACATGATCTAGCAACTCAATTTGGGCTCAAAAAGAAGCACTATAGCCTAGCACACATCAAGTATACTAAGTCAGGATGCAAGCCCAAGTTATGCAAAGCCCAGGTGTTGCACGGCCCGGTTATGTGGGTTTCGGTTTGTATACGGCTTGATCTTTGTGCAGCCCGATTATGTGGGCTCAGTTTGGTTTATGTGGGTTCAGTTTGGTTTATGTGGGTTTTAGTTTGGTTTTGTGGGCTTTAGTTTGGTTTTGTGGGCTTCAGTTTGGTTTTGTGCAGAGCCCAGGTTATATGTAGCCCAGCAGTTGGACAGTGGGCTTTAGTTTGGTTTTTGTGGGCTTCTGTTTATGTGCATCCCAGGAAGTGTGGGCTTCAGGCAATGCAAAGAACAAGTTGCACAACCCAGTGGTTGTAGGAAGCCTGGTGGTTATGTGCAAATGCAGTGGTAATGGCACCCAATTTTTCAAAATTAAGCACAAAGAAGTGCTTGCTGTTATAGATTTCACAGTTTGTCTTGGCAAGTTTATGCACAGGTAATTCACAGCACAGCACAGGATGGTAAGTGCACAAGAAAATCCAGAAACTTGTATGAGGTGCTCAAGGTGCAGCAGTGCGGGTTTTGTGCATGGCATACAAATGAAATGCTAATGCAAACTCGGACACTTAACACTTACTCAAATAGCTCGGGGTCATGCACAGATTGCGAGATGTTGCGGTTAGAGATAGACAGACACATGCATAAACCCAAGAAAAATAACCACGAGATGCACAAATGTATGCACACAATCGCACAAGGCGAAGGCTCAACAAGTTCAACAATTTTGCAGTTTTTGCACAATAAATAGCCACACAAGTCTGTCAACAAGTTTGCATAGGTTCGCGAGGCTTACAAAGCCTGAGTTAGGCACGAGTCGCAATGCACGAACGAGGATTATATGAAGGTTGACAGGTGATCAATGAGAGTGAAAATTGTGTATGTGTTTGAAAAACAAGTTAATTGTCGACACAAGGTCGGTTACCTAGCATTCATTCTAGTGCCACAAAAACAGATACAACGAGATGAAGAAATTTCACTCAAGCGGTGATGCACGAGAGCACGGGGTGGCTCAATACTTCAGCAGTGATCATGCGATTCAAAGCTTCACTAATCAAATGCGAGAGATCTTTGATGCAACGAGATGAACATGTTAAGCTCTTTACGACATGCTACAGAGTGTCGACACAATCAAGTAACCCCGAGTTTTCGGGGATGTATAAACAAAAAATGCATGAAGGCGAGATGAAGTCAATTTGGGCTGGTTGATGTCACTTTTCAAAGATTTTGTACCCAAAAATGCAAGGCCGATGGTTTATCGGGTGAATAA
Organism: Papaver armeniacum; assembly: GCA_023531295.1. Classification (NCBI taxonomy): domain Eukaryota; kingdom Viridiplantae; phylum Streptophyta; class Magnoliopsida; order Ranunculales; family Papaveraceae; genus Papaver; species Papaver armeniacum. The sequence continues at coordinate 103,679 of JAJJWW010014398.1, forward strand.
GGCTTAGCATTAGGCACGGGTTATCATAGGATTGGCTAGCCTTAGGGTTGAGCATGCATAAAGGTGCGGGGTATGTGGCATCAATGCCCGAGTTGATATCAACTAATTGATTGTCTTCCATTGGGGTTGTTGAAGCCCGACCAAGCTGCGGCTCACACTCAACGGCTTCCAGGGCTGGAGTTGAGCACAAGGAAGATGATTATGCTCACTCAAGTCACTCAACACTCATTCAGATGCTATAAGATCACACACAATGCTAATATCAATTCACAAATGCAACAGGTTGACGGGGTAATGCTCGGGGTATGCAACTCAAATGGCTATACAAGCATAGCATCGATTTTACTGATTCATGCACACACCCATACATTTCAGCAGAGTCATGGCATACTCGGCTAACAGTGTATAATTCACATATCACGGAGTCACTCACCTGATTTACGAGGGTTGCTCGGGGCTTTGCAAAACTCAAGTTTTGCTCCTTTTCTTCTCCTCCTTGGGCTTGCTCGGCAGAGGATATGGGTACTGTTGCTCGAGAGGGGAAGTTCGGTTCTCATAAAAGTGCGAGGTTATAGCAAAGGGAATGAGCATTAACACGGCATAAGCAACCGAGAGTATTTTGGGTGACACGGGGAAAAGCAAAAGTTGTTATGCTTATTTGGACCGATCGGGACCAAGAGTTACAATTAACACTAAGCTACATAGCAATGATGCTTAGTTTCCTTGTAAACTAGTGACAATACTTCAGCTGAGCTAAAAGTAAAATTAGCTCTACAGATATGCAACAGATGAGATGCAAGCTGCAGATGAGTTGAACAAGAAGAAGAGTTAACAGATATGACAATGTACAAATGCAAAGACAGATGCTAAATGCAATGCACAGATGAGGATACTAAAATGCAGTTAAGATTAACTAAGTTAAGATTAACAACTAAAATGCAATGATTGTAACAGAAGAAGAAAATTAACAGAAGAAGAAAATGAAATTTACACTAGCAGCTAAGTTATACTAATACAGGGCTACAAGTAATAATTCAAAGTAAATATGTACAAGGGTGACTGGAATTCAGTGAAGCAAGTGAAGGATCAGCAAAGCACACGCCAAGTCCCCGGCAACGGCGCCAAAAACTTGGTAGGCTTGGGAAGTGGTTTGTTTTTATGCATACTTGTTAAACCGCAAGTGCACGGTGTCTACAATGCAGAACTGGGCAAATACGGGTCGATCCACAGGGAAATGGGATGCTTATGTTGATTTATGGCTTTACTTAAACTGATTTCTAAGGTATTGTAACACAAATATGGGGCTTTTGGTGTCGATACACGACCGAGTTGGAGTTGTGACTCTAAGGCGAGGCGGTGACAATATGGAAAGCACCAGGGTGGTGAATCCACCTCTATTCTCATGTGCAGGCAATCTAACTTCAGCCATATTCTTGAGCTTTCCCATGAAAGTCTAAACTAGATGTTTATTAACTAATTTTGCTAACTAACCCCTAGTATGAGCTGTCTTCTTACTGTACAGCTCATCACAGGCTCATAAGCTTCATTGGTTAACTACTAATCATACACAATATCACATAGCAAGAATAAAACCTAATGTAAATATGCTTGACATGAAAATCGGGGTTTCATCAACACCCAGTAAACTAAATTAGAACATTAAAGCAATTCAAACACAAATAAACTAAGCTTGTGCTCAGCTAGCCTCAGGCATGTCTTCTAACACACACTACCAGTTCTATTTATACCAAAGCAAAACTCAAAACCCTAATTCATTTCAAAACATAAAATAATCGAATACCCTTTTACCCAAAAAACCTAATCGGTTGTCTCCTATGCTTGTGCGTCTCTCTCGAGAACTCCTCAATTGATTTGATATGACCTAACCTAATTCTTCCTATCTCGAGACTTAGCTTCTAGGGAAGAAGCTATGAGTGAGATAGAGAGAAGCTAGGGGGAAGAGGTGGTGCGGTTGTTGGCTGTCGGGGTATGGAGGTGGTGGTGATGGCTTCGCAGTGCAGTGAAGGAGGTATGGGAGAGAGAGGTGAAGTTGCTCTGCCTTTGTCGGGTGAAGAGGGAAGAAAGAGAGAAGAGAATAGGGTGTTGGTCGATGGGAGTTTATATAGGGGCTGTGTTGTGAAGCGGGTACAACAAGGTTTGATGAGGAGGCTGCAGCGAGCGTTGGATCTTGGTGAGATCGATGCGATGGCCGGTGCGACCGTAGGATGAAAGTGTAGCATATCTAATGGTTCAAATGGTGCGGGCTTGGATCCGGGTCACGGGCCGGGTCTTGGATAGCTCAAGCCCATGTTTTGTAAATGGGTTGCTCCTTGTTGGGTTGCAACTGATGCGCGCGCGGGCTTTGGCTTTCTGCTCCTTTGGCTCCTCAGTTTCTCCGAACTTTATTTACTACCTAAAAACACAAAATTAATTAGTACAAATATTTATTCTTGAAAACAAAGAAAATACAGAATCTGGGATAATATCTGATTTCTGAGCACAAAAGATGAGTAAAATGCCAATAAATAGATGTAGAAATATGCAATATTTGGCACTCATCAATTACCTACCGGATTATATACAAGAAAAAATTCACCATACATCAACAATCTAAAGAGTTGAGGATCAACCCAAAAGACGATATGCAGAAACATCAACAGCCTTACACATATATAACATGAGAGTGCAAGTAAGACTGCATATGTGAACGAGTTACCCCCAAACCTAAACTTGTCAATGAGATGTGTTTTTGAGCACAAAATCTTGCAATTTTAGAGGTACATCATGCACAAGGTCTAGCTCAAATTGACTTTGTTAGGGACGGGAAGAGATACACATTCCAACTGTGGCTCTTCAAAGGTATTGTACTTAGATGCAAAATAGTCCAAGAGGACTTGGGAGGCACACATTTCTAATCCAAAGCTTGGAGTTGTCCACAAAGTGGGTTTGACAACCTCTCGGCTGACATTAAGACAATCATGTTGTGACTTAAGCAGGGAATCAGATTTGTCTAAGTTATTTTCATTTGTATCATTACATGATTCATCTCTCCCTAAGTCAGAAACAAGTACAAAATCAAGCTCATGCTCATAAAACATTTCAACAAGCCCCAGTTCATAATCATCATCATCTAAAACTTCAGTTTCATGCATAGGTATATCACAAGAAACAGACACATCAATTATATTTTCATGCATTGAATCATCTGTGTCAACAGACAATTCAGCTATCCCTAGGTCAGATACAAGTTTTGTATCATGCACACTTCCACAAAACAATTGTTCAATCCCAAAATCCATATCAATATCATCCAAAATTTTAGAGTTACGAATGAGAAAATCAGAAGAAACATCATTTTTCGGAGTCACAACAAAGGAGTCTAAGGTTACAGTAACAGAAGATTCCACAACAACATTTTCAGAGTAAACGTGCTCTTCTAACATTAAATCATTATCATCATCATCATCGTAACAAGTATGCAATGCCCCATTCAAAACCATAGTGTCTCTACTTCATTCATGTACCTCTATATCAGGTTCATATTCAATATTATTTGCACGAGTAGGAACAGATGCACTATTTTCAAAATTCAATTCATTGGGACTAACAAACAATTCATCTCAAATTCCTCCTTTCTACATTTTGTAAATGAATCGATTCATCCTTAATATCATATTAAGTTGTTCAATTGAAGGAGTCTTCAATAGTGGGTGTCCTCATTTCAGTGGTATTCGGTATATGGTTGTGCATGAGGTTCACTATCGAAGGGAAATACAGATGTGTTGCTATATGGATGATCATGCAATGCTTGTAATTTAAATCGGCATTATTTTCTTCAATGAGTTTGAGATTTTCCATTGCTGCATTGCATACAAGAGCTCATGGGAGTACAAAATTGTTCAACATCCCCTGGTGGTGGATGATACACGTATGGATAATTATTAGGGTTTGCATATTAAGGCTCATGACCTAGAAAAGGTTCATAATAATCCCTAAAATTATTAATGACATGGTATGTGGGGGTTCATAATGTGAAGCATGCCCGTAAGCAAGTTCCCTAATGGATTTGTGTTCATCGAGTTGAAGACCAAAATCGACATGATGAGTTATCGGAGACACAGAGATTGAGAGATGCACAGTAACAATTCAGCTAGCAGGTATGTCACTCAACTACTCATGCTCTATGTTTGCAGGGTTCGATAAGGTTATGCAATGCAACTAGTTCAGCAAGCATACATGAACATCAATCAACATGTTATGGCAATCAGCAGTAGTGCGCAAATCTGGGAAACAGGGATTGCAAAGCTTTTAAGAATAACACTCAGATTCAAGGCCGAAAGCACAAAGACACGCTATTCTTCAGAAATTAACAAATTCAGCCAGTAAGGATGTTACTCCGATATCACAGAATCATGTTTATGCACACCAGATGTTGCAGGGATTGGGTGATGCTATAGATAGAACTACAGCAAGCAACCAATTAAGTCGATGATAGGTGTAGAATACACCGTATTTACTATATAGAGTTTATGCTTTCTTTGCTATTTTTCTTGTGAATTATGTACTTTACGTGTGCTTTTGAGTTTTATAGGTGCAATGGAGTCGCACGGAGGAAAAGAAGAAGAAATTATCCAAATTGAGCCAAAGGGCTTAAATCGTCATCTCACTGGTGAGCTATATGTGGAGCAAGGTGAAACGCGGCGAGGGAGCGGAAGAGAATTAGGTCATCGGTTACACTCGGAACCGACAGGCCAAATTAATTGGAGGTGGACCTTATCCAATTCTGGGCGCTTAGAGCTAATGGCCTTCTTACACTGCTCAAAAAATTGAGAAAATTTATTTCTCAATTATTAGGTTTTCACCTGAAAACAGATCGAGAGAAATGAAATCGAGAGAAAGGGAAAAGAAGAACTGTTGCGGCCAGAAATGAGGGGATGAAGATGAGGGTCGTTGTGCTAATTAGGGTTTGAGAAAATCAAGAGAGCCGCTTCAATGGGGTTTATTTTGAGTTTATGTGGAGGTTTTGATGAAGATTAATTTGAAATCGAGAAAAAGAAGAGATCTGAGTTCTCTGTGGTGCAAGGAAGGAATTGAAAGAATGGGTTAGAGTTCCGCTGTGAGAGTTGCAATTTGAAGATGGGCTTTGACCGACATAGATTCAAGGGAGATGAAGTTGGCTCTGACTCTGTTGATTCGATAGAAGAAGAAGATGAAATGGGTTTGCTGTTGTATCTCAGGGGATGAAGGGTTGGATTCGAATTATTGATTGTGCTGCTGTAATGATTAGGCTGCTGCTGCCATTGAACTTGTTGGTAAATCGAGAACAACAGATGGATTCTCATGCTCTTGGCAGCTGCTGCTATTAGGATCTCTTAACAGGGATTGGAAATTCTTGGTCATGATTTGTTGGTGGGAGCAGTGTGGTTGTAGCTAGAGTACAGGTCTCAATTGCAATGGTGGTTTTGCTTAAGTTTACAGGGAAGCTGGATGGCAAGAATGGCTCAGTTGGTCAGAGCTGGTGGTTACAGGGGAGTTTTGTTATGTACCTTGCAGCTGAACTGAAGGGAAGTTTGCAGTGTCATAGACTCAGTGGTGGTTCTGATGATGGAAATTTGGCTTGACTTGTTATTGCAGGTGGAGTTGCACAGCAGGTGGTGGTCCTGAGTGGCAAATGAGAGCTAGTCATGTTGGTAGAGCTAATGGGTATTTGGAGCTGTAGTTTTGTTTGAGCTGCAGCTGAATTGCAGAGAGAGCTAGGCTGGCCTGAGTTTATGACATGGAGTTTGTGCTGGTATGCAGAGTGGAGATGGAGCTATAGAGAAAGCTGGTGGTTATGTTCAGGTGGGGATGTTGATATGCTGCTGTCTTTGTGTGGTTCTGGTGGAGCCAATTGCAGGTGGAAGCTTGGGCCTGTGTGTTGATGGCTGCCTGGGATGAATGCTGAGATTCATGATAAATGAGAGGCAGGCTGGTTAACAGGGAGTTGAGTTGGCCTGGCCTGGCCTGGCACATTGTGAAATCTGAGCTGCTGTTGAAGTGCAGGCATGAGGTTGACATTGCTGCTGTGACAATGGGGTATACAGGTTAGATTGCAGCTGAAATAGATGTTGAAGTGCACTGGATGGGAGCTGTTAATGTTTGCTGCAGCTGAGATGTTTATGAGTTATGCCAGGGTTGTATGGTGGTGTTTAAGCTTTGTATATCTCAGGTGGAGCTGATTCTGAGCTGGTTCTGGGCTGGTGTTATGGCTGTATGATTGTGTGAATTTTGCAGGCCTGGGAATGGAAGGCTCTAGCAAGAAGTTGCAGGTGCATAAGCCACAAGAAATGATGGTGCTGGTGCTTATAGTTTGTTTGGAGCAATGTTGCGACTGGCAATGGGGTTGAGAGTTTAATTGCAGAGAAGCTACAAAGCAAGGGAAGCTGTATATGTGAATTGAATGGAGGAGCAAGAAGCTGCAGGTTGGAGCTGAGACAATGATTAAGATGTGGCCTGAGGTGGTGATTACTGGCCAGGGATTGCAATGGTTTGCATTTGGAGTTATGATGTATGGTGGCTCAGGGCAATGGGAACCTGGCGGCGGTGGTGGTGCAACATTTCGTAGGTGTCTTTGTGTGATTAAGAGGTTTCATGGATCGAGCTCATTTCGTGCAAGCTGTTGGTGGTGATCTGTTTATGACATGGAATGTGCGAGGGAAGAGCCGTAATGGCCGGAAATGCTTGGTTGAAGCACCATCCCGGTGCATGACCTGACATAAAGATGTGAAATGGCCACAGGCCAAGTAACTGGGCGATTCGTTAATTCGGCCTATACTGCAGTGATTAAAGTCTTGACTCAATTAACTTTCTCCCCGACTCGTTCGACTCACCACGAGTCTTGACCCGATCCAACCAGGTTGACCCGACCGATCCGACCCGTTGACCCGGTGACCAAGGCGGACTTTGCCCGGTCACGGAGCCGATTTCCGCGACTTTCCCGGCCGATTCCGCCACAATCCCAGACTTCCGGCGACCGTTTTTGGGGCGTATTTTCTACACGGGTTTCTCATCCTTGTGGGCTTGGTGGACTCTCACCTAATGGACTTTGAAGACTAAACCTAATTTTGGAAGGAGAGAAAGGCTATAAAAGGGAGGTTTTCTACAACACATAGGATATCTTATATATATCTTTTGCTTGGAATTCTTTTGGAGAGCCACTTTTGTTTACACTTCTAGGGTTTGCTTTTGTTCTTCTTCTTCCTTGTTTTATTATTGAATATTGATGATGATGAACTCCATAGCTATGAGTAGCTAAACACCTTATTGGTTATGGGATAAAAGTTGATTTCTCAACATGCTTTTGATTCAATGAATTAGTTTTGTCTCAGTATTTATTGTTTGTGATTCACAATTAATAGTGTTATAAGATTTGAAAACTTGTTAGGTTGAGTCCGGAATCAATCCGATTTGTGTTCATCTCTAGAGCTATATTAGGGTTTTCAATACGAAAAAGTTGTTTATCCCTGATTCTAAGTAGCATAATTGTGGTTAGTGCTTGTAGTGATACATCCTATTAGTCACAAGTGAATCATAACTTTTGTTAAAACGTCTAGTGCTTTTACACATTCGTTTGCATTGATGAGTCTTATTCCATAAAACTTAATGCTCTTAGGGAGTTAAACTTAATTGTGCTTTTACACTTTAGGTTGCTTTCACGAAGAATTCACATATGCATCTTTTAATGTGGTTGTGATGAAAACAGGAATTAACGGGTTATACTTGCGATCAAGATATCCTAGGACTTTTAATAAATACGAGATTAAATTACCAATTCTAATCATTGATGAAAATACATGTTTGTGAATGATACTATCCCGTGACCAATATCTTCTCCTTATTGATTTCTCAAATTATTTACTTTGCTTTCAACTACTTTTATTTCTTAAACAACAAACATACCTTGGGTTACTTTAGAAACCGAAATTTACATAACAACAAACGCCTCTGTGGATACGAACTCTTCCTTACCTTGTGCTTCATTTAAATTTAGTGCGTAAGAAAGTGAAATTATTTTTGACGGATTGACACACGATCAAATTTTGGCGCCGTTGTCTAGGAGGCATACGGCTTGTTATTAAGTTTTTAGTTTCTTTTTACAATTTTCGCTTTTATCTTTGCTTTTCGTTTCTTGTCTTGTTTCTCACTTATTTGCGAGAATTGTTTGCAGTGCATAATCTCGGCTACTAAGGATTGGAATTATCCAAGGTGCGGGATAGCTACTAGACGCGGCACAATACTCCAACCAAGTAAAGGCACAACGGACGAGCACGAGGAGGAAGTAGGAGAAGAGATTTTCCGACAACGTGAAGAAGAAGAAATGGGTGATGCAAATCGTTCACTCAAGGACTTAGCCTCTCATAGGCTAGATACACAACAGGGGTGTATTCAAACGAACTCTACTTTTGAGATAAAGCCGGGGTTGCTTAGAGAATTACCAAAATTCCATGGCATGGTGAATGAAGATCCTAACAAACATCTTTTGGACTTCCACACCATTGTCACGGCTATGCTTCCAGCAAATGTTGAGGCGGATGGTGCAATGTTGAAGGTTTTCCGTTTCTCTTTAATGGATAGTGCTAAGGATTGGTTGTACTATTTACCTCCCGGAAGTGTCACAACATGGAATGGGTTGAAGAAACTCTTTTTGGAGAGATATTTTCCCGCATCCAAGGCTACTCAAATTCGCAAAGAAATTTGTGGGATGAAGCAAAACGTGGGAGAATCCTTATATGAATGTTGGGAACGGTACAAGAGATTGGTTGCAAGCTGCCCTCACCACCAATTTAGTGACGCTATGATCATCCAATACTTCTATGAAGGACTCCAATCAAGTGATAGGAATCTTATTGACGCTGCGGGTGGTGGTGCACTAGTTAGCAAGACGGTGGCACAAGCTAGAGAGTTGATTGAAAACATGGCAGCGAACTCACAACAATTTCGAGTCGTGGGTTCGGATGTGATTCTAAGAAGGGTGAATGAAGTGAGCGAGGTGGAGGAACTTCGTCAACAAATGGGTAACATGAACGCAATGCTTCAACAAGTTGCAGCCGCGGTTGTACCAACTTCTTCTCAATCTTATGAAGACGAGCAAGCTAATGCGATCTTTCCAAATCAACAAAGACGGTATGATCCCTACTCCAACACTTACAATCCGGGATGGAGAGATCACCCCAATTTTAGCTATGCCAACAAACAAGGAGCGGTTCAACAACCTACTTTCAACTCTTCAAGTGGATTTCAACCTCAACAACAACAATTTCAGCCGAGGCAACAATTTCAAAGAACCTCAAGCACAACAATCACAAAATCAAGGTGTTGAAATTGATGCAAAGCTTCAAACTTTTATGCAAGGTATTTCTACCATGTTCAAAGAAAGTCAACAAGAGACTAAGAGTGCTATTAGGGAGTTGCAAACACAAATGGGCTCCATGGCGGTTGATATCAACAATTTGAAGGCACAAAATAGTGGGAGACTTCCTTCTCAACCTATCAACCCAAAAGAGGGTGTCAATGCCATTACGTTGAGAAGCGGTACACAACTTGTGCAACCCGAAGATGCTTGATTCGGGCAAGGTGGAGACACCAAAGGAACTGTTTTGGAGGAGAAAGTCGAGGATTCTCCCCAAACTTCGAGGTACCTATTTCTAACTCTAAAACTCCGGTTTCTACTTATGTTCCTCCCTTACCTTTTTCTCGCAGATTTGCAAGTTCTAAGAAGGCGGAACTAGAAAAGGAGATTTTAGACGTTCTTAAAAAGATTCATGTGAACATACCACTCATTGATGCTATCAAGCAAGTTCCAAAGTATGCAAAGGTGTTGAAGGACTTGTGTACCAACAAACAAAGGCTCAAAGGTAATGAAGTGCTTAGTGTGGGGAGAATGCCTCGGCAATCTTACAACACAAACTCCCACTTAAGTGCAAGGATCCGGAGTAGTTTTGACATTCCGTCAAAATTGGTAACAAAACTTTTAACAAAGCTATGTTGGACTTAGGTGCTTCCGTTAATGTTATGCCTGCGTCAATGTATAATTCACTTGATCTTGGTCCTCTTAAAAAGGCTGAAATTGTATTGCAATTAGCCGATCGCTCTAATGTTTACCCAATGGGTATTGTTGAGGATGTTCTTGTGCAGGTTAATCAACTTGTATTTCCTGCGGACTTTTGTGTGTTAGAGATGGATGAAGGTGCACCCGGACTCGTCTCTTCCATTGCTTCTTGGGCGTCCTTTCATGAAAAACGAAAACCATAATTGATGTGGATAAGGGAACGCTAACTATGGAGTTTGATGGAGAAATAATACGTTTCAACATTTTCGAGACGATGAGATATCCTAGTGATGTCCACTCTTGTTTCTCCATTGATGTGATGGATACATTGGCACAACAAATGTTTGAATTAAACGGTGATGATGCTTTGGAAACCGTGTTAACTACATCCATAGATAATGGTGTAGAGTGTGGTAATGAAGTCAAGGAAGCTCTTGGTGATCTTAATTCACTCAAGAATGCCCAAAACTCATAATATCTCTTTTATTTCTTTACCATGCAGTGATGAAAAGCTTGTACCTTCAATTGTTAAATCTCCGATTTTAGAATTGAAACCTCTTCCCACCACCTTAAGTACTTGTACTTGGGTGATAATGAAGAGTTATAGGTGATTGTTTCTAACAAGCTTAGTGATTTACAGAGCAAAAACTTCTTAGGGTGCTAAGGAAGTACAAGACGGCCATAGGATGGACAATTGCCGATATCAAGGGTATTAGCCCTGCCGTTTGTATGCACAAAATTCGTTTGGAGGATGATGCAAAGCCTAAAAGGGACGCGCAACGTCGTTTGAATCCTCCCATGATGGAAGTTGTGAAAAAGGAGATACTCAAGCTTTTGGAAGTGGGTGTTATCTACCCCATATCCGATAGCAAGTGGGTAAGCCCGGTACAAGTGGTACCAAAGAAATCGGGAGTAACGGTGGTGGAGAATGATAAGAATGAACTTGTCCCAACTCGTGTGCAAACCGGTTGGAGGGTTTGTATTGATTATAGAAAATTGAATGCCACCACTAGAAAAGATCACTTTCCTTTACCTTTTATTGATCAAATGCTTGAACGTTTAATTTTGGACACTCATACTATTGCTTTCTTGATGGCTATTCGAGGTTATAATCAGATTGTGATAGTATAGGAGGACCAAGAGAAAACCACTTTCACTTGTCCTTTCGGTACTTTTGCTTATAGAAGGATGCCTTTTGGCCTATGCAATGCTCCGGCTACTTTTCAAAGGTGTATGGTGAGTATCTTTTCGGAATATGTTGAAAACATAATCGAAGTGTTCATGGATGACTTTAGTGTCTTTGGTGATTCTTTTGACCTTTGCTTGAACAATTTGTCTCTAATCCTTGAACGATGTGTTGAAACAAATCTTGTGCTAAATTGGGAGAAGTGCCATTTCATGGTAACTCATGGCATAGTTTTAGGCCATATAATATCTTCTAAAGGTTTGGAAGTCGATAAATCTAAGATAGACCTTATTCGTGCTCTAACCCCCCCCACTACGGTGAGGGAGATACGTTCTTTTCTTGGTCATGCAGGTTTCTATCGTAGGTTCATCAAGGACTTTTCCAAAATAGCGTCACCACTATGTAACTTATTGCAAAAAGATGTGGTTTTTGACTTTGATGAGAAATGTATGGCGGCATTCAATCGTTTGAAAGAACTTTTGATTTCAGCCCCTATCATTAAACCACCGGATTGGAGTAAGCCGTTTGAACTCATGTGTGATGCTAGTGATTATGCGGTTGGTGCGGTGCTTGGGCAACGTGTGGGGAGGCTTCCTCATGCTATCTATTATGCTTCTAGAACGTTAAATGAGGCTCAACAAAACTACACAACCACTGAAAAGGAGTTATTAGCCATTGTTTTTGCTTTAGAAAAGTTTCGCTCTTATCTAATTGGTACAAAAGTTGTTGTTTTTCCGATCATGCAGCGCTTAAGTACTTGCTTACAAAGAAAGAGGCGAAACCGAGGCTCATACGGTGGATTTTACTCTTGCAAGAGTTTGATATTGAAATCAAAGACAAGAAAGGGATTGAGAACACCGTTGCGGATCATTTGAGCCGACTTGCTGTGGACAAGGAGACTATCCCGTTGCGTGAAAGTTTCCGGATGAGCAACTTTTCTCAATTGCCTTTGGAGAACCATGGTATGCCGATATTGTGAATTACTTAGTTTCTAAACAAATCCCAAAGAACTTGTCTCGTCTTTGAGAGGGACAAACTTAAGAGGTTAGGGAACCAATACATATGGGATGATCCATACTTATGGAAACATGGTAGTGACCAAGTGATACGAAGGTGCGTGCCCGAATCAATTTAACTCTATCTTGTCTTTTTGTCACTCTTATGCTTGCGGAGGACATTTTGGGAGTAAGAGAACCGCGCACAAGGTACTTGAAAGTGGTTTTTATTGGCCAACTTTGTTTAAGGATGCACATATATTTTGTACAACTTGTGATAGGTGTCAAAGAACCGGCAATCTAGGTGTCCGAAATCAAATGCCACAAACTTTTATTCAATTTATTGAAGTTTTTGATGTATGGGGTATTGATTTTATGGGGCCTTTTGTCAACTCCCATGGGAATTTTTATATCTTACTTGCGGTTGATTATGTCTCGAAATGGGTGGAAGCTAAAGCCACCCCAACTAATGATTCTAAAGTTGTTTGATTTCGTGCAAGCTAATATTTTTGCAAGGTTTGGAATTCCAAGGGCGATAATTAGCGATGGGGGTTCTCACTTCAAAAACAGGTTCTTGCAAAGCTTGTTAAGGAAGTACAATGTGTCGCATAAGATTGCAACACCTTATCATCCCCAAACCAATGGACAAGCCGAGGTGTCTAACCGGGAGGTGAAATCAATTCTAGAAAAGACGGTGAACCCAACAAGGAAGGATTGGAGCATGCGACTTAATGATGCTTTGTGGGCGTATAGAACCGCATATAAAACACCTATTGGAATGTCTCCTTTTAGGCTTGTGTATGGTAAACCTTGTCACTTACCCGTGGAAATTGAGCATAAGGCGTTTTGGGCTATTAAACAATGCAACATGGAGATGGATGGGGCTGGAAAGCAAAGGAAGTTACAACTTCAAGAGTTAGAGGAGCTTCGCAATGATGCATTTGAAAGTTCACGGATTTACAAAGAAAAGACGAAAGCATTCCATGATAACATGATTTCTAGGAAACAATTTTGCATTGGGCAGAAAGTGCTTTTGTTTAATTCTCGCTTGCATTTATTTCCGGGTAAATTAAGGTCACGATGGATCGGACCTTTTATTGTTACTAATGTGTTTTCTCATGGTGCAGTGGAAATTCGTAGTATAGCTACGGGGAAAGAACTTAAAGTTAATGGGCACCGGTTGAAACCATATTATGAGAACTTCACTTCCGAGGTGGTGGAAGGAGTTAACTTTGTGGATGTGCTCCCTCTGGAGGAGTCATAGAAAGCAAGGAGATAGTCGGGCTGACGACTTTAAACCAAGCGCTAATTGGGAGGCAACCCAAACGATGAGTATTTCTTGTCTTGTATTTATTTCTTTTCTTGTTTTTAATTTTCTTTGTTTTTGCTGATTTCTTGCTAGGATTTCCCACCTTGACTTACTTTGGATGATTCAATTTACATTGGGGACAATGTAAAGTTTAAGTGTGGGGGAGCATTTATATGTTTTAGTTTGTTTTATATAAAAAAAAAAAAAAAAAAAAAAATCAGAAAAATAGAAAAACCAAAAAAAAAAAAAAAAATTGTGCTTTTTGAACTCCGAAATCTAGAACTTGTGCCTTTAGGATGACACCATTAGTGGATGAAACCATTTTGAATGCGGGGAGTTGAGGAACCAATTAACTAAATGGGACGAACATAGCTCATAAATCACAAATTATATGATAGTTGTTACCATATCTCGGAATATCACCATATCACATTCTATTTTTATTTTTCCATATTTATCTATTGTTCTCTAAGTGCTTTGGTGGGTCACTAAAAATCGACGTGTTATTACTGCTAGGATGAAATAGAGTGGTTGAGTTACTAGAAAAAGAAAAAAATTGAAAAAAAAAAAAAAAAAAAAAAAAAAAAAAAATAAAAAAAAAAAAAAAATTGAAAAAAAAAAAAAAAAAAAAAAAAAACCGACCAATTAGACCAAAACGGAATAAAAAGACACTTGGGAATAGCAGTATGTGTGAAACGTAGTCCCCGTCTCCGTCGCCTAAACAAGCGTGGAATGCAGGATCCAAGGCAACTATCATGTACTTGCCGACAAGAAGCATGCGCTTGGATCCAAAAGATCTAATCATGCCGTCTAAAAAAAAAATTGGATCCAGTTTGATCCAATCAAAAAAAAAAAATAAAAATAAAAAAAATATATATATATATTATTGTGTTGAATAAAGTCACTTTTGGTTCCCTTGTATATGCCAATTGATTGATGTAGCATTCAAAGACTAAGTAGCTCAATCCAATAGGATTAGGTTCATCTTAGTGACCTTCGAGACAGATATGGGAAACATCGAACACTTGTGAATATCCGCCAACATCTACATCTTTATCCATCTTCTTAATCTTTTCATTGTGATTGTGGTTTGTTAGTTTCCGAGTATTGTGGCTTGTTCGACTATCTAATTAGAGTTTATTTACTAATAATTGAATTGAATTTGCAAGGTATCTCCTCCGTAGTCAATTTGGATTCATTCATTGATTTGTCACGAATAGACGGAGTTTGAAATATAGGTTTTGTAGGTATATCTCTAGTAAACCTTCACGAGACTATAACTCGTCCACTAGGGACACCTAGGGGTTTAAAGGCTTGTTATTTATGCTAAAAATAACCGTAGCCTCGACGACACGGAGTTGTTGTATTTTTTTTTTGTTTTGTTTGATTTGCTCGAGGACTAGCAAAGTCTAAGTGTGGGGGAATCTGGAGGTGTAGAATACACCGTATTTACTATATAGAGTTTATGCTTTCTTTGCTATTTTTCGTGTGAATTATGTACTTTACGTGTGCTTTTGAGTTTTATAGGTGCAATGGAGTCGCACGGAGGAAAAGAAGAAGAAATTATCCAAATTGAGCCAAAGGGCGAAATTGTCATCTCACAAAAAGTGAGCTATATGTGGAGCAAGCTTGAAACGCGGCGAGGGAGCGGAAGAGAATTAGGAAACCTATGGATGAGCTCGGAACCGACAGTGCCAAATTAATGGAGGTGGCCCTTATCCATTCTCAGGGGCGCTAGAGCTAATGGCCTTCTTACTACACCCTCAAAAAATTGAGAAAATTTATTTCTCAATTATTAGGTTTTCACCGAAAACAGACGAGAGAAATGAAATCGAGAGAAAGGGAAAAGAAGAACTGTGAGATGCGAGAAATGAGGGGATGAAGATGAGGGTCGTTGTGCTAATTAGGGTTTGAGAAAATCAAGAGAGCCGCTTCAATGGGGTTTATTTTGAGTTTATGTGGAGGTTTTGATGAAGATTAATTTGAAATCGAGAAAAAGAAGAGACCTGAGTTCTCTGTGGTGCAAGGAAGGAATTGAAAGAATGGGTTAGAGTTCCGCTGTGAGAGTTGCAATTTGAAGATGGGCTTTGACCGACATAGATTCAAGGGAGATGAAGTTGGCTCGACTCGTTGATTCGATAGAAGAAGAAGATGAAATGGGTTTCTGTTGTATATCTCGGGGATGAAGGGTTGGATTCGAATTATTGATTGTGCTGCTGTAATGATTAGGCTGCTGCTGCCATTGAACTTGTTGGTAAATCGAGAACAACAGATGGATTCTCATGCTCTTGGCAGCTGCTGCTATTAGGATCTCTTAACAGGGATTGGAAATTCTTGGCTGTTGATGCTGTTGGTGGGAGCAGTGTGGTTGTAGCTAGAGTACAGGTCTCAATTGCAATGGTGGTTTTGCTTAAGTTTACAGGGAAGCTGGATGGCAAGAATGGCTCAGTTGGTCAGAGCTGGTGGTTACAGGGGAGTTTTGTTATGTACTGTACCTGAACTGAAGGGAAGTTTGCGTGTGTCAGCAGTGGTGGTCCCGATGATGGAAATTTGGCTTGACTTGTTATGCAGTGGAGAGCTAGTGGTGGTCCTTGGCAAATGAGAGCTAGTCATGTTGGTAGAGCTAATGGGTATTTGTTTGTAGTTTTGTTTGAGCTGCAGCTGAATTGCAGAGAGAGCTAGGCTGGCCTGAGTTTATGACATGGAGTTTGTGCTGGTATGCAGAGTGGAGATGGAGCTATAGAGAAAGCTGGTGGTTATGTTCAGGTGGGGATGTTGATATGCCTTTGTCTTTGTGTGGTTCTCGGGTGGAGCCAATTGCAGGTGGAAGCTTGGGCCCGAGATGGTGTGTTGATGAGTTGGGTGCCGGGATGCTTGGGCCGAGATTCATGATAAATGAGAGGAGAGGCAGGGTCAAGTTAATGTGGAGTTGAGTTGGCCTGGCCTGGCCTGGCACATTGTGAAATCTGAGCTGCTGTTGAAGTGCAGGCATGAGGTTGACATTGTCTTTGTGGACAATGGGGTATACAAAGTTAGATTAACTGGGTGGAAATAGATGTTGAAGTGCACCTGGATGGGAGCCGTTAATGTTTTCTTTAGCTGAGATGTTTATGAGTTATGCCAGGGTTGTATGGTGGTGTTTAAGCTTTGTATATCTCAGGTGGAGCTGATTCTGAGCTGGTTCTGGGCTGGTGTTATGGCTGTATGATTGTGTGAATTTTGCAGGCCTGGGAATGGAAGGCTCTAGCAAGAAGTTGCAGGTGCATAAGCCACAAGAAATGATGGTGCTGGTGCTTATAGTTTGAGCTGGAGGAATGTTGCAGTCTGGCAATGGGGTTGAGAGTTTAATTGCAGAGAAGCTACAAAGCAAGGGAAGCTGTACATGTGAATTGAATGGAGGAGCAAGAAGCTGCAGGTTGGAGCTGAGACAATGATTAAGATGTGGCCTGAGGTGGTGATTACTGGCCAGGGATTGCAATGGTTTGCATTTGGAGTTATGATGTATGGTGGCTCAGGGCAATGGGAACTGAAACTGGCGGTGGCAGTGCAGCTGTAGGTGTGCTGTGTGATTAAGAGGTTTCATGGACTGAGCTCATTTCAGGCAAGCTGTTGGTGGTGATCTGTTTATGACATGGAATGTGTGTGGAAGAGCCGAATGGCCGGAAATGCTTGGTTGAAGCACCATCCCGGTGCATGACCTGACATGAGATGTGAAATGGCCTAGGCCAAGTAACTCAGGGCTGATTCGTTAATTCAGCCTATACTCAGACAGTGAGTCAGTGCTGACTCAATTAACTTTCTCCCTGACTCGTTCTGACTCAGCTGAGTCTTGACCCGATCCAACCCAGGTTGACCCGACCGATCCGACCCGTTGACCCGGTGACCGGGCGGACTTTGCCGGTCACCGGAGCTGATTTCCGGCGACTTTCCGGCCGATTTCCGGCCACAATCCCAGACTTCCGGCGACCGCTTTTGGGGCGTATTTTCTACACGGGTTTCTCATCCTTGTGGGCTTGGTGGACTCTCACCTAATGGACTTTGAAGACTAAACCTAATTTTGGAAGGAGAGAAAGGCTATAAAAGGGAGGTTTTCTACAACACATAGGATATCATATCTTTTTCTTGGAATTCTTTTGGAGAGCCACTTTTGTTTACACTTCTAGGGTTTGGTTTTGTTCTTCTTCTTCCTTGTTTTATTATTGAATATTGATGATGATGAACTCCATAGCTATGAGTAGCTAAACATCTTATTGGTTATGGGATAAAAGTTGATTTCTCAACATGCTTTTGATTCAATGAATTAGTTTTGTCTCAAAAGATTTATTGTTTGTGATTCACAATTAATAGTGTTATAAGATTTGAAAACTTGTTAGGTTGAGTCCTAATCAATCCGATTTGTGTTCATCTCTAGAGCTATATTAGGTTTTCATACGAAAAAGTTGTTTATCCCCGATTCTAAGTAGCATAATTGTGGTTAGTGCTTGTAGTGATACATCCTACTAGTCACAAGTGAATCATAACTTTTGTTAAAACGTCTAGTGCTTTTACACATTCGTTTGCATTGATGAGTCTTATTCCATAAAACTTAATGCTCTTAGGGAGTTAAACTTAATTGTGCTTTTACACTTTAGGTTGCTTTTCGACGAAGAATTCACATATGCATCTTTTAATGTGGTTGTGATGAAAAAAGGAATTAACGGGTTATACTTTGCGATCAAGATATCCTAGGACTTTTAATAAATACGAGATTAAAATACCAATTCTAATCATTGATGAAAATACATGTTTGTGAATGATACTATCCCTTGACCAATATCTTCTCCTTATTGATTTCTCAAACTATTTACTTTGCTTTCAACTACTTTTATTTCTTAAACAACAAACATACCTTGGGTTATTTTAGAAACCGAAATTTACATAACAACAAACGCTCTCTGTGGATACGAACTCTTCCTTACCTTGTGCTTCATTTAAATTTAGTGCGTAAGAAAGTGAAATTATTTTTGACGGATTGACAC
>JAJJWW010014400.1:0-23178 GCA_023531295.1 Papaver armeniacum
TATCCCCTAACTTTCACTAGCTTTAGATCAAATTAACAAATCAATTTAGCGTGCACTCTAAACAACCTATCAATCAATCATGAATGAATAAACATTCCTATTAGTAAAAACAAACGATAATCATGTGAAAAACTTCAAGATAGAATTGAAACAAAACTCAAACATATATTAAGAACTAGGATTTCATCCTCAATCAATAAGAAAATTAGCTACTCATGTTTTTGAAATTCACACAAATAATAATTAAAAGGAGAATTTTTAAAGTTCACACAAATAATTAAAAGAAGAATTTTGAAAGGCAAGCAAAACACAAGTGTTGTGTGTGAGAGATGTGTAAAGATGTGTGAGAACTTCTCAATTTATAGGCTTCAATGTTCTCCAAATCTTCCAAGGAATAGAATCCTCATTCCATAATAATTCAATTTCCAAATTCAAGTCTTTCTCATCTTCCATCTTCTCTTTCCAAATTTGAGCCAAATTCTCCATCCAATTCCAAGTCCAAGTCTTCACACCCATGAGTAGAATCCACAAAAAAAATCTGTAATTTTGGTCGCTGGAAAAAGTGAGTATTATGGTAGGAAAAGTCGCCAGCGCCACCTAAGATTCTCTGCTTCGGTCCAAAAGAATATTCCGTTCGGAGTGCCGCCGAGTTAACGGTCAAACTGTGATGCTTCGTTAGTAACCGGTCAAAGAAGAGGTCGACATCGTTGCCACGAGTCAGTTGATTGGTCTAATCGGGATTGTCTTACTCACTGAGTTGGATCGGCTCGGCCGCTCACTCGGATCACCGAAGTCAACTAATTCGAAACATAAAATCGGCCGCGTTCCACTGTTTTATAGGACTTGCACAGGCCAAATTCAGGCCGTTCTCTTCTTCAATTCCTGTTAAGAATCCTATACATCCATCTAAGCTTTACTGCCTCATTCTGTAGCAGAGCTTCAGCTGTATTCACTCAAGTCAGCACCATTAGTGGCAACAACTTCAATTCCCCAGTCCTCGAAATCCCGCAACACCAATTCGAAGTTATTTTGACTTAGTTGAACGACGATTTCCTCTTCAACCAATTCCGGGAACGACATAAGATGTAACCCATCTTTCCTTCTTCTTTAATTTTTATCTTCAGCTCAGGACCAACAATGGATGTGAAATCAACAAACTACACTTTGAATTCTGTACAAACCCAATCTCGATCCGCTTTTTTCTCATCGAACCAATCAATATCACCTCATACTATTATCGATTTCAACAACATCAATCTCCTCATCGGCCTCGGATTCACAACGCCGCCAGACCCATTGCTCTTCATGCCAAAATCACCACCAATTTATGCTCTCGACCGCATCTTCAATGGTAACTGCAGAACTCGGCTTCTCTCGGCGGCAGCATCTCTTTCTACAACAATGCCAGTTCTTCAATAACACCACCATCTTTACCGTCTCAAATACACAGCCACAAACCCCTGAATTCATTTTCCCATCTCTTTAATTCGTTCATCGATCCACAGACCCATAGCATCGATTTACTTCTCTTGGTTCTGTCTTAACAAAATTCAATCCACTTTCAAACCAACAGAACCCATCTTTATACATCTCTCGGATCTCAACCACAATCAATTTCATCATCAATCTTCTCTTCAATTACAGAGATCAACCCTAATTTCTTCATTGGTATTTCAATCAACAAATCTGTGAGTTTCTTCTTCTCTTGATTTTCAACTCATCAGCAAACCCATCCTCGATTTCATCTCGCTATATTCATACATCACTCTCTCGATTTCATCTCTCAATTTTCCGGCTGCTATGAAGTTAATTTGAAAGATAATGGCCGCTTGTTTAGTGTCAGGTGAAAAGGAGGAGAGTAAATGAGAAGAGGAGAATAGGAGAAAATATCTTCTCGATGACTAGGGTTGGGTTAAAAGTAGGGGATGGATAAAGATACCCCACTATATAAGATAAGGGTCACCCCAAATTGAGTGCCCTATAACACAGGTGGTCGCCCCTTAATCACAGCTGGTTGTCCTTAGTGCTTCTCCAAAAGAAAGTTGCCCCTTAACCTTGACTGGGCTCCAGATAGTGTTTGCCCATGAAATGACAATTTTTCCCTTTTGGCTCAAATAGAGTAATTTCTTCTTCTTTTCCTCCGTGTGACTCCATAGTATTTATAAAACTCAAAACAAGCGTAAAGTACATAATTTACAAGAAAAATAGCAAAGAAAGCATAAACAATAGATAGTAAATAGGATGTATTCTACACCCTATCACTATACCAGTGCAAGAACCTGTGGGGCCGAGACGGTAACTGTCATCCTTCCCTGCATCAGTTTATATTTAATTTTAACCCTTCCTTAGGGTTTAAAAATAATAAAATCAAAAGTCCCAAAAATAAAGTTCAAAAAGTGTCCAAAAATAAAAATAAAAATTACAACAAATACAAACAAACCCTAATACAATTTTCTAAAAATTAAAAGCTAATAAAAATAAAATCTTCTTCACTTCTTTTGGATTCCTATTTTCTTTCATTCTTTGGCTTTGCTTTCCTTTTATAGCGTTTTTTTCTTTCGTTGTAGCTTCGCTCCAAATCTGAAAAGAATCGAAAAATACCTAAGGCGTAAAAGAGAACAAAAATATAAAAAGAAAAAAAAAAAATCTAAAAACCTAAATACAAGCCCGCGTCGGCGGCGCCAAAAATTGATAGGTTTTTAACAAGTTGAAGAAAGTGGTAGTAAAAGTTCGTTCAACTCGGACATGTGAAGATTGATTGTAAACATAAATTCCGATTAAGAAAGCAAATAAACGAAGATGGCAAAAATATTGTGAGAGACCGGGACTCATGATTCCACCATAAAACTCATCCATGCGATTCATATATTTAATCTAGACAATTATATCTTAAATAATAATAAAATATTGACTTTGATTCCTTGCTAAAGTAGATTTTTGAAAACAATAATTGTAAATCGGAAGCATGAGACATCAAAACACTTAAGCTAAGCATGACCTATCAATTGAAATCACAACCATTCAATAAAAACCATAAAACGATTAATAATCAATGCAAAAAGTCATAAATAATTAAATATAATTACCACACCTATGAAATATGGCTTCCTTCGTCATCCCAGTGTCGGGTTTTAGCTCATCATTCTTAAAACACACTCAAAATAATAATTCATAGCTCAAAAGGCGTTTTTATTGAAGAAATATGAGAATAAGAATAAAACAGTTCAATCACAACGTTTATAAGCGTTGCGGATGACTGTTACAAATGCAATAGTTGGAAAAGAAATAATGCAGTTGCTGAAAGCCTATTGCAACCACTGTTAGACAACGATCTGTTTCTATGACTCTATCATTCGCGACCGATCGCTTGGTCTTTTGTTCTTCTTCTCCGTGAAACAGCAGATGAAATTCTCTGCAACTTCTTCTACAACCTTGGTTTCTTCTCCGCAGTACCCATAACCTCTCGATATCTTTCCCTGAACCTCAGCCACCCTATATATATATCATAGGACCCAATATCTTGCAAGTTTTTTTGTTTGCCGTTTTGATACAATCAGCTGGAATATCTTGCAAGTTAATCCCATTAATATTCTTTCTTTCCTCCAAAATTTCAGAGATTATTTTTCGTCACACGGTCTTCTGATTCTATTGAAACTCACATTTTACCCGTATATCGCACATAACTTCCTTATTGAATCGAAATAGAACCAAGACTGTTTACTTGTTTCCATAAATAACCCACTCTTCCATGTTATATGGAAATATTCCCCTTTTCACGATTCTTAGAGATGTACCTTTCCTGCATCTTTATGAGGGAATTTCCCAACATAACACAGAGAGGAGTGAGAGAGAGATTGAACACACACAATAAAAATTAGAACTATATTGATAGAAATCTTCTACTTACTTTTATTCACACAAATCTGCATTATATAGGCTTTACAACTAACAAAACCCTAAAACACTGACTGACTCACATTCATTCCCTAACATTTAGCCATTATTCTCAACATTAAAACACGTTTAATTGCTCCTAAATATTAGGATCACACCCGCCACTTTCACACGTCTACCACCTAATTATTAGGATTAATTCCTAATTTTTCTAAGACCAACTCAATTAACCAAATATACTAAATAACTTAACTAACTAAAATTCTAACATACTAAACGTGTTTGGATTATAATTCCAACACTTTACACGTCACCTATGTTAATCCAAACTCTCTCCAAATGGTAGAATATAATCCTAGCCGTCAATACACTCTCCAAGTTTCACGTGATCTCCCAAACCAATAAAAAAAATCCGAGGTTTTTTATCTTCCCTTGCGTTGCTTCAACTCAAATATCCAACCCAACTCGCCGAGTTAAACTACCATATCTAGCCTGTTTAACTAATTGAAGTCAAATCCTACCGAAATATCCGATTGAATCTCCATTTAACTTCCATAATTAACAAAAATAGCCAACCAGTAACTTCTACTCCTTTGTTTTCTTCAAATCGACAATCGAGCCCAATTTAATCTAATCTAACGCCCATAGATGTCCTGCAGGGCCGCTCCTAGAAAATATTTGCCCCGAAGCGAACTAAATTTTTGTTGCCCATATACTCGGACACCCAGCCAGGTTATTTTCTTAGGTAGCGCTAAAATGACACTAATATCTGAGGCGGTCGGAGGTCGCAACGAGTTTTTTGAACGAATGGCATAATTAGTGTATAATTTTGATTTACAAATATAATAGGGAAATTTGGGAATATGCCCCAAAATCGACGGTTATCTTGGGGATATGCCCCAGGATTCCAGTTTCTGGGAATATGCCCCAAAGTAACGGTTTCCGTCAAGGAAACGTTAAATAGTCAATTTATTGTAAATGTATATAAACTTTCTCTCTAATTTATTCGAGGTTTTTTCTATCTGAATATGTTCCTAAACTTTGTGAAGTTGTTACTATATAGTATATCTGTTTTTTAATATACATACATAATCCTAAGTGTGTGCGAATATTGACTACTTAACGGTTTTGGATTGAGTTTTGGACGGCTGGGGCATATTCCCAAACAATGGAATCCTGGGGCATATCCCCAAGATGACAGTTGATTTTGGGGCATATTCCCAATTTTTCCAATAGAATACTATAAGAATAAACAACTAAAAGTTAAAATGTAAAATTCAATAACCAAAAATATATAGTTAACACAAGAAAAATGAAAGATAATTGAAGTGGTAAGAAAATAATCTTTTGTATCAAAATAAAAATAACAATCTACTTTAAATAGCCTACGGATAATGAGTATTAGTAGACTAGCTAGCATATGGTGCTCTGCGGTGGAAAATTAAAATCTACTTTAAACCAGTTTATTTATTTTTTTAATGAAAAACCCCCCATAATAGCATGGCTTTTAGTTGCCGCTGAGCCTTTGTTGCCTGCAAGTGGGGCTTACCGTGCTTTCCCATCGTGCCCGACTCGATGTCCTGTCTGCGGTTCATTCAAGTCCATCCCAATTGAATTTGAGATTCAAGCGTTGATTTCCGGCCATTTTTCCTTTTTGAATTTGAGATGACAATGGAGTCCCCATATTCCCTTTAGCACCTGGGTAAAATAGTAAATCTAGGGGTGTATATAATAATATTTCTGCGGTGCGCATGGTAAATTTTCGGGTGCCTTTAATAATTCTTATTGGGTGCCAATAAAACTTATCTGGGGTGCCTTTAACACATTTTCAGGTGTCCTTAGTGTAATTTTATCATGGGGGTGCAAATACCACTTTTCGAGCCAATTTTGCCGCAAAAGTTTATTTCTCCGAAAACACCTACAAAGACATAAGATACCATAATAAGTACAAAAATGAGTACTAAGAAAATAGATAATCGAGATCAAAACAAACACATAAATGCGTCCATCAAATACCTTAATCTAGAGAACCTTATTTTTGGAAAGTCCAGTTTTGAACGTCTGTCTCTAGGTGAGAAGAGTATCTCTAGTACTCCGATGGTGCTAGAAAGGGATACTCTAAGAACTTTATTGAATCATACTAGGATTAGTCGTCCATCAGCCATCAGGTTAGCTAACACTGAAGCAAACTATGAACTGAAACCTGGGACCATACAGATGCTCCCAATATTTTACGGGAAGGAAAATGAAAATCCTTATTTCCATATTAGGGATATTGAGAAAATTTGTAGTATTCTAAGAATTAAAGATCTAGATGACGAAGCTTTGAAACTTAGGTTATTTTCTTTTTCCCTGAGAGACAAAGCCTAATCTTTGATATATAGTTTGGCTTCGATTCAATTTCAACATATGAACAACTTACATCTTCCTTTTTATATAAGTTTTTCGCTAGGGACAAAACATCATCCATTAGGCAGCAGTTTTGCACATTTGCTCAACAAGAGGGAGAATCTTTATATAGGTATTGGAAAGGTTCAATGATTTACTGGCACAATGTCCTCATCACGACTTAGGAAAGGTAAGGTTAGTTCAAATCCTTTATGAGGGTTTATATTATCCAACAACAACTATGGTTGAGTCTTTGTGTACATGTGGGTTTGAAAATAAGACTGTTGACCAGGGAATGATATTTTTGAACGGCATCGCCGAAAAGACCCAACAATGGGAGATAGTTGGGAACCCGCAATTTTAAGTGTCTCTTTGTTAGAGCATTGCTCGGTCAAACTCGCATGTTTTGCTATTTCAAGCTTGTTGTCAATGTTATATGCATAAAATTAATCACGGTATTTTCGTGGAGTCCAACTAACTGATGAATGCGGGTACAAATCTTATATGGGATGTCTCAAGTTAATCATACTATTTTGCTCTTCGGAAAGTTCAAAGCTTTCCAATTTAGTATCTTGATTTCTGTCTACTAAGTTCAAGTCTCGGACTAGGATTAAAGCATGTCAGTTGAGTAACAAACATCACTAAATAACCCTCGAAAATTGAAGACTGAAGAACAAACGAAAATATGTGGAGAACTTCATCGAGAAAGAGGTATGTGAATACTAAACATCCTATTTGCCATTATATTATATGAGATTATGTCGTATGATATAGTTTATTTAATATTACAAATAAGAAATTTTGAGTCAATCTTGTCTTGATAAATCTCTCGAAATATGATACAAGCAATGAATTTTCATAGATCCTTAACAATCTTGGTTAAAAATAATTTATTGTTATTGAACTGTTTGTGTCTCAAGTTGATCATTTGGTAATTTCCTAAGCAATAATATTTATTATCTATGGCGATTGGGAATGTTTCGAATTGCTTAAAAAGAATTTTTAGAACATACTGAATTTTAGAGACGAAGAGAACTTTGCGAATATGCCTTATGAACTAGGGTTCTGGAACCGTGTGTAATGATAGTTCGTATTGGAAAATATGCCTTATGAAATTTCAAGCATAAATCGTGTTATTAACATTCAAGACTTAAACCATGATTCTTGTCATGTAAGTGTTTATGAGAGTTGTAGCAATGACAAACGTATCTGTAAAAATTGTTTATGAGCATATGCTTAGTTTGATATTAGGTAGGTATGCGTAGGGGCGCGTATATATATAGACCAGTCCGTGAACTTGGGATGTTGGGGTACGCGTACTGGGTATGTGTACTTTTAACCCTTTCACAAACTCAGGTCCCCGGGTACTCATATTGGGTATACATAAAAGGTATGCATACTTACCCTGTGTCCAAAATTTCATTAAGTTCTTAATTATTTTTTTTTGAAATAATCGAGTCATTTCCAATCACCAATGATAATTAATATCATTGCTTGGGCAATTTTCAAATGATCAACTTGAAATAGAAATAATTCATGAATTTGTTTTTAACCAAGATTGTTTAGGATCTACGAAAATTAATTGGTTGAATCATATTTCGGGAGATTTATCAAGACAAGCTTGACTTGAATTTTTTTCTTTGTATTATTAATTCTACTAAAACCTTATGACATAGTCTCATAAGATAGAATGGTAAATTCCATGGGTAAATAGGATGGTTCAGTCTTCACATACCTCTTCATCGATGAAAATTTACAAATGTTTGCATTTGATCTTCAATTTTCAATCTTAGAGGGATATTCAGTGATGTCTGATACTCAACTACCATATTCTAATCCTAGTCCCAAAGTTGAATTTAGTGGACTAGAAATCCAGATATAGTTTTGTGCATCTCACGTTGACAACAAGCTTGAGATAGCAAAACTTGTGAGTTCGACCGTGCAAAGGCGCTAACACTAACCACCTCTCAAGAAAAATCCAAAAAAACTCGTAGAAGAGTTTCGATATCTATCTTTAAGAATCATAAAGTCAAAGAAAACGAGAACTTTACGATTGTTATCCGTCTCGTTCTTGATATGAGATAACAAGAACCTCGAAGATCAATAAGAACAAGATCTGGATACACGAACTATCTAGTAAAAAGATAGTCAAACCGGGCTTTATGAATCCCTAAGTGAAATATTTAAGTCGTAACCTAATTATGTTCACTATGGGAAAAATATACATCTACAACTGGGGTTTTACAACTCTTTTCTAAACATTGTAGAAAGTCCTATGTTTTACAACTGATTTCAAAGGAAGAGTTGTCGTATATCATCACTACCAACCCTTAGGAACAAGGGGTTGCACTAAGAAAACAAACGACAACTCCTTAAGAAAATGAGTTGTGACGACATTTAGCTATAACAACTCTGTTCCATAAATGTAGTGACTAAGCCTATCGCAATGTTTACAAGAGTTGTTGAAGAACACCAAAATATGATGATGAAAAATAATGTTAGAGGGGAGATTCGAACATGAACCTACGACATGGAAGTCTAGCTCATCAACCATCCTTACAGTTCACAAGTTTTGTTTTTTTTTCTTTTTTTTTAATAAAAACGTATAACAACACTTATAAGTGTTGTTGAAGTAAAAATATCGAATTTGGAAAAAAATGAAGTTAGAGGGGAGATTCGAACATGAATCTAAGGCATGGAAGTCTATCTTATCAACCATCCTTACCGGTCACAAGTTTTGGCTTTTTTTTTTTTTATAATAACAATGTATAACAACACTTATAAGTGTTGTTGAAGTAAAAATATATAATGTTGGAAAAAAAAATGAGGATGGGGGATTTGATCCTTAGCCTCCTGCATGGAAGTGTACACCACTAACCATTCCTACACTATCACAAGTTCCGTCAAGTTTGTGGTTCTTTAATATACTAACTTTACGACAACCCTTTATAAGAGTTGTAAAACAAAATATAATGTTCATAAAAAAAAGGCTCAGGTGACTAAGCCGCAAACAGCGCGACGCCTTCTCTAAAAATTACTTATTTCCAATAAGGGTAGTCTGGTCATTTTCACAGTCTACGTAATGTTTATTACACTTATTTCCATCAAGGGTAATATGATCATTTTCACATTCTGTAATATTTACTTTACCTATTTCCGATAAAGGTAGTCTTATAATTTTTCACGGTCTCTATAATATTTATTGCACTTATTTCCATTAAGAGTAATATGGTCATTTTCACATTTTGTAATATTTACTTTACCTATTTCCAATAAGGGTAGTCTGGTCATTTTCAGAGTCTCCATTATATTTATTGCACGTATTTCCATCAAGGGTAATATGGTCATCTTCAAAGTATGTAATAAGTATGTAATATTTACATTACTTATTTATGATAAGGGTAGTCTGGTCATTATTAAAGTTTCAATAATATTTATTGCACTTATTTTCACTAAGGGTAATATGGTCATTTTCACAGTCTGTAATATTTTCTATACTTATTTCCGATAAGGGTAGTCTGGTCATTTTCACAGTCTCCATAATATTTATTGCACTTATTTCCATTAAGGGTAATATGGTCATTTTCTCATTATATAATATTTACTTTACCTATTTCCGATAAGGGTAGTCTGGTCATTTTTCATAGCCTCCATAATATTTATTGCACTTATTTCGATTAAGGGTAATATGGTCATTTTCACATTTTGTAATATTTACTTTACCTATTTCCAATAAGGGTAGTCTGGTCATTTTCAGAGTCTCCATTATATTTATTGCACGTATTTCCATCAAGGGTAATATGGTCATTTTCAAAGTCTGTAATATTTACATTACTTATTTATGATAAGGGTAGTCTGGTCATTATTAAATTTTCAATAATATTTATTGCACTTATTTTCACTAAGGGTAATATGGTCATTTCACAGTCTGTAATATTTTCTATACCTATTTACGATAAGGGTAGTCTGGTCATTTTCACAGTCTTCATAATATTTATTGCACTTATTTCCATTAAGGGTAATATGGTCATTTTCTCACTATATAATATTTACTTTACCTATTTCCGATAAGGGTAGTCTGGTTATTTTTCATAGCCTCCATAATATTTATTACTTATTTTGATTAAGGGTAATATGGTCATTTTCACATTCTGTAATATTTACTTTACAAATTTCCAATAAGGGTAGTCTGGTCATTTTCACGGTCTCCATAATATTTATTGCACCAAATCTGATAAATTTCACCTTCAGTTCATCTAAATGACAAACTCAGGTCCAACTCTAGTAATCTTTGAACCCGAGATGTTCAAATCTGATAAATTTCATCTTCAGTTCATCAGAATGACAACGGATGACAACGGATATGTTTAAGGTTTAGGGGAATATTCCAAAGGAATCTTTCTTGTATCTGGTTGGATTCATCGTTTTTACGAA
Organism: Papaver armeniacum; assembly: GCA_023531295.1. Classification (NCBI taxonomy): domain Eukaryota; kingdom Viridiplantae; phylum Streptophyta; class Magnoliopsida; order Ranunculales; family Papaveraceae; genus Papaver; species Papaver armeniacum. Next base: position 10,717 of record JAJJWW010014400.1, read on the forward strand.
GTTTTCGATTTATAATAGTCTACTTGCGGCTAGGTTTCGATCTCGAAGGCAGGTTCAGTATCGAAGTTAACGAAAAGGGGTGTGTTTAATTAAGGTTTAGGGGAATATTCCTATGGAATCTTATTTGTAAATGGATGAATTCATCATTCTTACCAAGTTTCAGGCTTATAATGGTCCACTCACGACCAGGTTTCGATCTGAGAGCCAGGTTATGCCTCGAAGTTGCCAGAAGAGGGTTTGTTCGAGGTTTAGAAGAATATTCCGACGAAATATTACCTGTAAATGAATGGATTCATCGTTCTTAAAAGTTTCCATCTTATAGTGGTCCACATTAGGCTTCATATTTCGGGGAGCCTGGGTTTGCATACAATATGCCAGAATAGGGTTTGTTTAATGTTTCAGGGAATATTCCAAAGGAATCTTACCTATAAATGGATGGATTCATCGTTCTTACGAAATTTCCTACTTATAGTAGTCCACTCCTGGCCAGGTTTCGGTCTCAGAGCCAGGGTATGCATACAATATGCCAGAATATGGTTTGTTTAAGGTTTCAGAGAATATTCCGAAGGAATCTTACTTGTAAAAGGATGGATTCATCGTTCTTACCAGGAATCTGACTTAGTGTAGTCAGCTCGCGGCCAGGTTTCGTAGAATATCTCGAAGAAATCTTACATGTAAATGGATGGATTCGTCGTTCTTACCAAGTTTCTGACTTATATTATTCAACTTGCGGCCAGGTTTCGATCTCGGGTCCTAGTACGCATACAATATGCAGAAATAGGGATTTTTAAGGTTTCGTAGAATATCTCGAAGGAATCTTACTCGTAAATGGATGAATTCGATTTCTTACCAAGTTTCGACTTATAGTAGTCAACTCATGGCCAGGTTTCGATCTTGGATCCTAGTACGCATACAATATGCAGAAATAGGGATTTTTTAAGGTTTCGTAGAATATCTCGAAGGAATCTTACCTGTAATGGATGAATTCGTCGTTCTTACCAAGTTTATGACTTAGAGTAGTCAAATAACGGCCAAGATTCGATCTTGGAGCATGGTATGCATAGAATATGCATAAATAAGGTTTGTTTAATGTTTCATAGAATATACCGAAGGAATCTTACATGTAAATAGATGTATTCATCGTTCTTACCAAGTTTTCGACTTACAGTAGTCCACTCCTGGCCAGGTTTCGACCTCGGAGACAGGGTATGCATATAATATCCCAGAATAGGGATTTTTTAAGGTTTCAGGAAATATTCTGAAGGAATCTTACCTGTAAATGGATGGATTCATCGTTTTTACCAAGTTTCCGGCTTATAATGGTCCACTCAGGGACATGTTTCAATCTCGGAGTCACGTTATGCATACAATATGCAAAAATAGGGTTTGTTTAAAGTTTCGGGGAATATTTCGAAGGAATCTTACATGTAAATGGATGGATTCATCGTTCTTACCAAGTTTTCGGCTTATAGGGGTCCACTCACGGCCAGGTTTCGACCTCGGATCCATGATATGCATACAATATGCCAGAATAGGGTTTGTTTAAGGTTTTGGACAATATTCCGAAGGAATCTTACATGTAAATGGATGGATTCATCGTTCTTACGAAGTTTCCGACTTATCGATTTCAATGATGTATCATGCTAAGTTTGAACCCGAAGCTTCTTGGTTCATAGTTTGTATGCCATTATACCATATTTGGAGTTCAAATCGACACTGAGATTCATATCTATCGATTTCGATGATTATCATGCTAAGTTTGAAGTCTGAACCCACCGGAGCTTCTTGGTTCATAGTTTTATGCTTCTTTAGTCTACGAGTGTGAACTAAAGCTACTTCATGACATGTATAACTAGTCGAAATTACTTCGTGACCTATATGACTAGTCGAAATTCAAACCGGAAGAACAAAGAGAAAGCACAAAAAAACACACCAATTATCGAATTCATTTCTTGTTTTTAAGCTTCATTTTTATACATTTTTTAGATTTTTTTATATCAGAATGTCGATAACAATGTCCTAAATTTATTTATATTTTTTTTGGATTTTTTTTTCATGTCTAAGGTTGATAATAAATTGGATATATGAGATCGTATTAGCACAAATAGAAACACAAATGGTTCAATCCGTATGACCATCGCAAATAAAATATCAACCGTCAAGATCTTTTTCTTGATCCGTATGAAGAGATCAAATGAAATGTGGTTCGTCGATCTTTCTAATTTTCATTCTTGGTTGTATCCCTCAACCACTCGAACTCTAATTCTAATCTGGTTCTTTTTTTTTTCTTCCTCTCCTCCGAAAAACACCTCTCCTCGCTGCTCTCTCCTCAATCCCTCTTCTTCATCTCCATTTCTTGATTGAATCGACTAATCTTAATTCTCATCTCTCTCTAATTTTCTCGGACTCCTTCACTCAGAAGGAAACCCTAAACTCTAATTCTTTCAATCCCTCTTCTTCATCTCCTTTTCACTTTCACCCTCTCTGTGCAAAAACTAGTAGATCGGTATAACCCACAGTATGAAGCAAATCAGCAATTGAGTTGGTTGTAATGAGTTTATGTTTTCTTCTTTCTCGTTCCCTCTCGATTTACAGGTTAGGGTTTGAATCCATTATGAGTCTGAAGCTCAAATGATATTGAATTAGAAGATCGAATTGTGTGGGTTTAGCGTTTCAATTTCTATCTCAAATTGCATAAAAATCAAATCTCAACCTTTTTTGTGGACGAATCTCTGAAGTTTTCTTTCAATTGAAAACTTTGATTTCTTCTCAAAAGGGTTTCCTATTTGTGTTAATCTTGTTTGGTCAGTTTCCCTATCGATGAAGTTTCTGATTTCTTATCAATAAAGGTTATTTCTGGAGTTATCTGCAGACGGAGGGCTATAAATTCTGCAAATCTCAAACCAATGAGGAAAGGATTTGGTTTTCTGAGATAATAGTAATCAGATTTCAATGGATTCGTTTAATAATTTCTCAGGCTTGATGAATTTTGATTATAGTGGTGGAGATGGTGAATTCTGTAGTGGTGGTTCTCCTGATTGTAAAAGAAGCGGGTTCAGGTAAAGAAGCTCGCGTATATTTATGAGTAGTTATCAAATCTTTGTTCCCATATGTGTATTAGGAAGTCAGTAAGATTTGAAATATTGTTCATGAAGAGGTAATCTTATTGTTCTGTTTGGAATCTCCATTTATAGGTTGGGAGAAGGTAGAAAATGCAGGGGTGGCCTTCAAGAAACTGCTTGAAACTGCAGTTCATAAGAATTCAGGTGTGCGTCATCTCGATGGTGTTGGTTGGTTGCAATGAAACTGCAGGTGTGTTGCAGTGTGCTTGATGGAGGTGTGCTGCAGTGGCTAAGGCTAATGGTGTTTTTTGGTTGCAATGAAACTGCAGGTGTGATGGCTATGGAGGATTGGAGGTGGTGCTGCCATCAGTGGCTATGGTGCAGGTCTAGGGGTGGTTATGGAGTAGTATGTTTTTAGATTGAATGGTTAATGGATTACTTGTACTTATATACATGTTTCTGTGTTATGTTTGCGTTGTAACTTAGTGTTCTGTATTTTAATGGAATTGTGCTTTCTTTTTTCTGCTTACAGGTGTTGAGAAAACTTGTGGAGCATTTTTCTACTGCCTGTGTGCGCAGGCCGCAGGGTTGTCATTCTTGCCATTTTTCTGCTTACAGGGTTGCCGTTCTTGCCATTTTGTTAGATTTCGCAGCATTTTTTTTCTTCTTGTTGGCAAGCTCAGTCCGCCTGTTGTTGTCGTCTGTTTGTTGATCATCTGTGAAATAATCACTCTGATCTCTGACATTGCGGTCCCATTAAGCATTAGAGAAACAAGATCATTAGTTTGGGGCTGTGTTGTGTCCTATCATTAGTCCCATAATCTGATCTTGTCATTTCGAAGTGCTGATACTTGAGAGACTGCAATTTTGTTCATGTTCATAATTTCTTTCTCTAATTATTATGCTTGACAGATTAAAGAACTCAAAGTGCTGAAATATAATTATGGAACTTTATAAATGGGAAAAAGAACTCTAAGTGATGATATATGAATTGTGCTAAATTTAGTTCTCTTAGATTTGCATATTCGATACTGCTTTTGTGTGTGATGATAGCTAAGTACAAAATCATGTTTAGATTTGTTCCAACACTTCGAAAGTTCCAGTTGAGAACTCTTTGAGAGATGCAAAGCTCGGTTTCAAGGACTTGGATGAGGTGATCCTTGTTGGTGGATCCTGGTATCCCAAACTGTTCGGGGAGCTTGTTAAATCATTGACTGGTGGTAAAGACCCAAATGTTACAGTGAATGCTGATGAAGTTGTTGCTCTTGGTGCTGCAGTTCAGGTTAGTTTTGGCTTTTTGCTTATCGTAGTGTATATATAATCATGCGAGTGATAATGTAAACATCCACAATGGATACTTATGGTTACTTAATTGTTGCTTGGTTTGAATTACAGGCCGGTGTGCTCTCAGGGGATGTAAGTGACATTGTTCTCTTGGATGTGTCACCATTGTCTCTTGGGCTGGAAACACTTGGAGGTGTGATGACCAAGAGATCATTCCAAGGAATACCACATTTCCCACTTCAAAGTCGGAGATCTTTTCGACGGCTGAATATGGACAGACAAGTGTTGAGATTAATGTACTACAGGTTGAAAAATAGTTCGTGAGAGACAATAAGTCGCTGTGAAGCTTCCGTCTAGATGGTATTCCTACAGCCCCACGTGGTTTCCCTCAGATTAAAGCCAAATTTGACATTAATGCAAATGGTATTCTATCTGTTGCGGCTATTGACAAGGGTACCGGAAAGAAGCAGGACATTCCTATTACTGGTGCTAGTACACTACCTGGTGATGAGGTATGTTTCTATGGGACTTTTTTCTTTTGTGGCTATTACTCTTGTTTGCAATCTTTCGATTGCCACACCGGCAATTTTTAAATTCCAAGTACACTAGCTCTTTACATTATGAGGTTTTTGTTTGAGGAATGCCCAACTGTCTCTGCAGTTGACGATCATTTTTATGTTTGAAATTTATGTAACAACTTGTGCAGGTTGAAATAATGGTAAAGGAAGCCGAGAGGTTCACCGTCGAGGAAAAAGAGAAAAGAGATGTCATAGACACCAAGAACCAAGCTGATTCAGTTATTTACCAAACAGAGAAGCAACTTAAGGAGTTGGGAGAAAAGGTTCCTGCTGAAGTGAAGGATAAGGTAGAGGAAAAACTTAGCGATCTCAAGGAAGCTGTCACTGGTGGATCAACACAAGCCATCAAGGATTCCATGACTGCTCTAAACCAAGAGGTGATGCAGCTCGGTCAATCTCTTATACATTTAGGTTTGTATTTGAAGGGGTTTAGGATCTTTGGAAGGCCGACTTTAGAGTTCGAGTATGTTAGTGATGCTGTTATGTTTTATTACATGGCCCAAGGATCGAATAGTGTTCTCATAGACATCTTAATCTTCAAGTATGTTAGTGATGCTGCTATTTTTTGGATGTGTATTTAACACTGGAAAGTTAACTTTAATGAATGTAAATGTGTTACACTGTTGGTTTCAGCTATAATTCTTTTTTTTTTCAAAATAGTTTTATGCACACAACTTCTAATAAGAGTTGTGTTCCATATTTCAACTACACAAACCAGAGGTGGTGAAAGAACGTCTTTACAACATAACTAGGTGATGTCCAACATAGTTCTACAACTCTAACAAGTGTCGTGCAAATCTTATTCATAATAGTAATAAGTGTTGTGTTACATATTTTTACGATACACACCCTAGGTTGTCTAAGATAGACATTCAACTTATACAAGTATTGTGTTACATATTTTTACGATACGCATCCTATGTTGTTCAAGATAGTCCTACAACACAAGCAAGAGTTGTGTTAGGCTTTCAAAAAAAAATCGAAAGAGAATCACAACTTTGACAAAATATTGTCGAACCATGAATCACAACACCATTTACAACTCTTAGTCAAGTATTGTAGAAAAGCTTGGACTTTCTACAATACCCCCCTTCCATAACCCATAAAATGGAGTTGTCGTAGGGGTACTACAACTCTTAGATTGTGTTGTAAACGTTGTTTTTGCTTCGGGTTGTCGCAAAGAATAATTATCAGGGTTTATGTAAAACATGCATGTTAGGTTTATGTTACTCGACACAGTGATAATTTTAGTTATGGTGCTTACAAATGGACTGTTCCTTTGGTTACTAATAACAGCCCCTTGGAAAATTCTCTTCCCCATCTTTTGGGACCTCATGACATTGAGGTAATAATTATAAATGAAGAAACAAGGATATACTATCAATTCAAGGTGAATTCAAAATTCAAAGTTTTTTAATTAAGTTTGTCTGGCTGCCTAATAATTCTAGGCCAGTAATATCTACATAAACATAACAACTCCATGTGATTCTTCTACCGTATGGACCAAATATCTCATTCGCTTCGATCTTACCGGTGAGAACTTGTTAATCATGGCAAACTAGAATACCTCACATCATACTCTATAATTTTGTCTCAATCATGCAACTATAAGAAGAAAATGATCAAAAAAATAAAAATGAACTTAAAACTAAAAATCAGTCAGCAATGGATGGAGAGGCTCGGCAGTTCTTTCGAATGGTATTTACTCTATTTACCACTTAATGATATCTGTTGATAGCTGATAGGTGGAAAGTTTAGAAAATCGGGGTCGCTGGGCACAGCGCCAATATGCAGCTGTTTGAAACTTGTCTGCACCCAAATTTCTAACCAACATGAATTATTTTCCGCACCAATGACATTTAATTAAAAAAAGGGGCTACACTGTTGCACAAATACTTAAATATGCACTGGCTCAAAACTCAGCCATGGATTTGAGCAGATGCGATCAATTGCAAGCATCTGCTTATAAATTCGGCCACTAAAATGTTTGAGCAACTACCACAAAATTGCATCAACCAGCTAAAACTCAACAGTAGATGTGGGCTGAGTGTGCACAATTGATCGGAGTTGCTCAATTCTGTGGTTCAACTTTAAATTGGTGCATCTGTTGGAACAACTTCTTTGTACGTGAGCGTCTGTGCAGCCGATTGGATGGATTGACAACACTTACAACGAGCTGATTCATGCATGCAGTGTGGATGACTAAAACCCCTGTAAAAGTAGTGACTTAATCGGAGATTCTATGTTTGCTAGTAAGCGCGCGCACTGAATGATATTTAGACCCTTAAGCAGATGCTAACTAGATCGGACTGTGCAAAATTAGGAATCCTATGTTTGTAACTGGCCAGTACGTATACAGTATTACTGTGGGACCAAAATTAGGAATGCGATGTTTGTACCATTACACTGACCGAGTATGCAGTAATACTTCTAATGGAAATAACATCTCAAATCCTGGTTTCACAATTTTAGCAATCCTTGAGTAGCATCAGCTTTCACATTAGCATATAGCTCATAAGTATTAGACCTAACACTAAATTGGTACCTGTTCAAAATGTACAATGACTGGATCGTTGGTCGCTTCATTTGTCGCAATTCATCAATTAAAGAAAAGAATTCAAGGGGAACCAAAGTTTAAACTATTATGCAAATAAAAGGTTGCAGCCTTTCCATATTAGTGTATGTATAATGCCTAAATCCAATCATGTTTGTTTTGATAGATATTATTCTTCATGCAAGATTACATATTTGAATGGATGATTTGTAAGGTACTAATTAATCATGTAAAATTTATGTCCGAGTTTCTGCCGTGCCTGCTGAAAATGAAGATGAACATGTTACAGACATTGGGGATAAACTTGTAACTTAAACAGACGTGTGATGTGGGATACCAATGAGTTAACGTTTTTTTTTTTCTCTCTCTGGGATAGATTCCTTAATTTTTCCCGTTATGGGATTTAGGGCATTATATGTTGAAGTGGATATTTACGAGAGATGGGATTGGTTAGAATATCAAATTTAAAGACATTTGGATAACCCCTCAGCATGCTGACGCATTCAGAGAGAAGGAAGAAAAATTATCTTTAAAAAAACCCTTGGGTTTTCAGTTATAACTTGAAGTATAGGCTTAAAATTTCTCATCACTCTCAAGAATGACTGTTAACTCCTTCAAAAAAAAAAAAAGGGACAAGATTGTGAAGCTGTATGAGAAAGAACTCCTGCATTGATGAAGGTCTTCCAAGGTGTTGAATTACCAGGAGCTACTTCTGAAGTAAGGATTTAGTGGAATTAGTATGGGCATTAGATTATTTGAATTCAAAGTTCTTGTTTACATTTTCTTTCTACTTTTTTACTTGATTTCCCTTCTTATGTGAATTTAGCTCATACTTTACCTATTTTTGTCACTTTTCTGTTTTGTTTGCCTAAATGGTTATAATCTGCACTGCTGTTTTAAAGAGATATATAGTACATCTTAAATATTGGGTCAAAGGATGACAGAATACTTACGTCGGAGGTGAAGGGAAATATGCCCATGTTTTGATTCCCTTGATTCTTCACGTAGAGGGTGTCAATTTGAGTATGAATTTAGCTATCTGGCCTTCACCAATTACACGATTTTTCAAGAACAAAGAGTGATTGGCCTTCACCAACTATGCTACTAAGATGCATAATTGCAGAGTCGAAAAGTTGAGAAGGTTATTCATCGTTGTCTAAACTCAATCTATTCCATAAATATTGAACAAGAAAAGAAATTAAGAAAACCCTCAAATTCAATCTCATTTATTTATTTATTTATAGAGAGCTCTTGCAGATTACATCTTATATAAAAAAACAACTCTCTCTTTTCTTCATTCCTCTTCAATTTTCCTATGGAATCAGGATCAAAAAGATCGGCTGATAATGACAAAGATTAAGGTTTTGAGAGGAGAAATCATAATGCTAACTTTTGCTTTGATGCTGATGCTGTTATTGAACTACCACCGCTTGCTTGTGCCATGGACTCTTTCAGGATAATCAAGGGTTTGCATTCTCTTTTCTTTTATCTTGATCTAGCTAGAGGCGGCACAGTTCGGATGATGCTCTGGTAGAGAACTATTTATAAGGGATAGATATATGCCTCTTCATTTTAGGGTTCACTTACTACCCTTGATTTCAATTTTGCTATATTGAATCTAACGGCTGAACCATGATATGATGCACTAGGAAATCAGAGATGGAGATGCTTCTTTGACGTTTGATTTTCATGGTTATGGTTTTGCTAACAAGGGTTAGGCGTCTTCCGGTTAGTTTAGGTTCTGTTTTTACCCTTGATTTCAACTCTACTATTTCATCTAACGGCTGAATCATACTTATGACTGACCGTTCCGTCTGACCAGCATCATTATTGAATAGACGAATGTGATTCTGGGTTTGATAGATGTGGAGAATAATCCTAAAATTTGCTCCTCACTTCATGTTAAAAAACAAAAAGACTCACCGCTTGACCCATCTGCTTGTGAAAAAGTGCTCTGCTTCTGAAATTCATGTTGTTCTCAATTTAATTTCTAACTCTTCAACTTAATCTAGTTGAAAAGGAACTTCAAAGATGGCACACCCATCTCAAAGCATTCAAAACCAAAGTCATTTAAATCTAATGCTAACAACCCCCTCCCCCTATATGACCAAGAACGTTCTTGCAATCTTCTATTCATCATACCCAAAACTTGGAGAATTTCTTAGCAAATTTATATAAAATCTGCATATCTAATGAATGCGTTGACTACCGAAAAATATTGGAAATTTACAACTAAATATAAGATTACCCAGTTTGAACACCAGAAGCAAGAATTACTGTCAAAAAGATAGTAGGCAATGCTACTGATTTATCTTCCACAGGAACCTTAACGATTTGCCAATTTCCTAATTAGGATGAACACTAAAAAGTTAGATTAACAAGTGGTATCAATGTGTCCTGGTACTGCGGTATTAAGAGTATTAAACAGTGTGACTGTCATGACGGATTTAGTAACCAACACGGATTTAATGCTTGAGATCAAGAAAAAGATTTTACTTGACACACTCGTCGGCTTTTTTTTGGAAGTATAATCTCATCCTTAAATTACGGTCAGTTACCCGATACAGATCAGCCGTTGGATCGGACAATAAAGATAAATGGACGATCCTTATTAACCCTAAAGTTAACGGGGCAGGGGCATGTCTTATAAATCTTCAGAGAAGTGGCTTCAAGCTATTGTTCCCTGTGGTGAGAGCAGTGAAGTGGCGGCGATAAAAGAAGAAACCCTGATATTATTTTTCTTCTTTAGATCTTGAAACCCCGTAACACCGACATACCAAATCAATGATGTTCATCACAACAGAATCATCATGGCGGATAGAAGATACTCCATCAACAACTAAATATCCATCACACAATGATTTCTCCTCTGAAAAACTCAATGTTCGTTTGATCCATCCATTGTTGGATCCATCCCAACCATCTCAATTTGTTTCAAAATTGGAAGAGATGGGGTAATAATAATGTTATTGTTTCTATTCTTTACTAGTTGTTGTTTCTATTCTTTACTTATTTTTGTGCTGACAAAATTCATATTGTGTATCTCTGTAGGTGATGGATTGGAAGATAACATTTTGATTCTTTTTATTCCTCATCTTGTCGGTTTTTCCAGATGAGATGATAATATGTGTTAGCATCTTCTTCGATTATATATTCTACAATGTACGTGGGGCATGTTTTGTGACTGATCTCTATTAGATTTTCACCTAATCTTGTATTTCTAATCTTGGCATATGATTGATGTCATTAGAATTTCATTCGTTCATGTTGTAATACAGGTGGTGGACTGGTACTGATGAGTTGAGATGGGAATCAAGATGTTCCTGCTGTAGGAATGAGGACATCTAAGTGGTGTTCAATTAACAAATGTTTACTGGGGAAGGTTTTGATGTGACACTTGGGGATCTCGTGCCGTGTGTCTAATGGTGGAATATTAATTAATGGGAGGAATTTATTGGATTGGTTGACAAGTTCATTTTTGTAATTAGTCTGCAAGACAACCACTTAAATCTTTATCTTTTGAACTTACCTCTTTGCTAATTTCCTCCTTGGAAGAATCATTATAACAATTTAAATTTCTGAAACTATTTCTTCTCAGAAAACTACTGATGCCAAGATCAACTATCTACATATAAAATAGCCATTTTTATCAAGGTAATAGTTAAAACTCATAATTAAATCAACAATCTATCTACATAATTCCTTATGGGGATCTAAACATCTCAATGACTTTATATACGCATTACTTCTGATTTAGCAAAGAATCTTAAAATGAAGTTGTTGTTGTCGTTGATGACATACTGCATCTTGATGTTTCAGTCTCAATTGATGGATCATGAAGAAAAGGAACTGTATGCAGAGATCTGTATGCAGCTGCTGTTGTGAATCTTATGTTTAGAGTTTGGAACTGATAATCGGGGACAACAAATATTCTTCTTATAGGGCTTCGAGATCTAGGGCATTCAGTTTTGAAATCCCCATCTTGATCGTCATTACGACAGTTATCTAATGGGACAGAAGCCAGCAGTGTATCGAACAATAGAGAGCAAATGGACGACCCGTATTAACCTAAAATTGATGAGCGGGTCTTTTATAATTTCTTTTTTGATCTTTTTCTTTGATTGTTGTTTACAATTAAGTTTCCTTTGACTCATCTGTTCCATTCCATTCGCATTACTCTCTAAAGTTTTCTAGACCTGTAAGATGAAGAACTTATAATAATTGGTGTTGGATTATTCACCAAGATGAAGAACTTATAATAATTGGTGTTGGATTATCCTTCGTTCATTTGGAGCCATGAAACCTCTCATGAATTCTGAGGAACAAATTGATTTTTGTGGAGAGTTTGTTTTTGACAAGAGTTACTCAGTAATTAAGCTCCAGAATGATTAAGCAAGCATTGAGCTTTTGTTATTATGTCAAATGGGCATGTGAAGAGACAAATTGTTAGAGCTAGCTACCAAGCAGAAGTTTGCACAAAACTTGAAAGCTGTTAAGATTCCATATGTTCGTAAATTCAGATCATTCGGTACGAGACAATGTAGTAGCTGACTTTTTCTTCATGAATAATGATATCACATTACACCATGTATAGCTTAAATATAGCTCTGACAATGAAATACGTTCCATGTAGAAATCTCAAAGAAATTGTTTCTCAATTTGTTGAAGAGATTTGGCAAAGAGAACTATCCAAATCTTGTTTTTGCAAAGGTCAATGCTTAAAGTGAAGTATTACAAAATTAGTCTTTAAACCCAAAATGTGAAACATTTCAGGCTCCAGTGAAAATTCCAAAACCAGCTGTTGTTATACTCTTACTCAGCTGGTAATTTTTCTTCAGACACGAGGTATCATTTATTAGCACGAAGTAGTTGTTGATGATGGACAAGCATTTTTTTGATGTTTTTTCGTTTCATGGTTCATGAAAAGAAGAAGATGAAGCTGCAATAAGATCTATTTACTACTGCTCTACCTTTCACAAAAATC